>JAUKPP010103443.1:0-15653 GCA_032273245.1 Phyllaplysia taylori
ACAGAGCGAGAGAGAGAGAGAGCGAGAGAGAGAGAGAGACAGAGAGAGAGAGAGAAAGAGAGAGAGAGAGATTGGTTTGGTTTGGTTTTTGGCTTAACTTACCTTACAACAATGTAAGGTCAATTAACGAACGAGCTACTTTGACTCTGACCCTGCTTTGCAGCGCTAACCCGGGCTGAGAGGGATGAATCCCAGCAGAAAAACACAGATTGTATGCACCATGGGATTAAATTTGGGTCTTCCGCATGACAGGTAAAGAGCCCAACCATTACACAACAAACTGTATAGAGAGATAGGGAGAGAGAAGGAGAAAGAGAGTGAAAGAGTAGAGAGAGAAACATTTTCGGAACTGTACAGTCATAATTTCAATGCCTGGAAGCAGCCTGCTCCAGGGTAAGAAAGGCAACGATGATGCTAAGTATCCACTATCACAGTCATCTTTCTATATCTAATATCTTTTCCAACTTAAAAGCCTTTGTATTATTTGATTCAGTTACCAGCTTCAAGTCTCCTGCAACAATGTGAGGTCATTTTAAGAGACGGGCTACTTCAACCCTGCCTGTGTAGTGTTAGGGCTAACCCGGCTGAGAGGGAAAAAAACCCAGCAGAAAAAACCCCCGAGATAGTCCAAGCTTGGGATTGAACTCGGGTCTTACGCATGACAGGCGAAGGGCAAAGACCCTAACCATTACATCGCAGCGCCGGTGCCTTTGTATTGTATCTATTCACAAAACATGGGGTAGGATCATGAAGGAATACCGCAGCTATCATCTCTAGCTCCCATGCTATGTACTCTGATCTACTCATCTCTTTGTACTATGGTGCTGTCATTCAAAACAATGAACCTAAAAATTACTAGCCACACAACCAAACCGGTGAGTATGAAGATGATCCCAGCCAAAAGCCCACTAATCTTTACAAACAGCAAACAGTTAAAAATCTTATGCACTGGTTAATGCAGGCACAAGAACATGATAAAACTCATATTACATAAGTAGGTGTCTAAAATGAACACCTAGAATACAATTCCACACAGATTCTTTTTGACTTTCAGTCTAAAACTACAAACTGGTCATTTTGAAAAAAAAACAGGGGGACATTGACCCCAGGACTATTATAATTTATTATGCTGAGTTGATATATATCTGAAGCGATCAATAGATCAAAGCAAAATCATATCACGTGATATGCGAAATGCTTGCAGTGCAAATGATTCCAAAGGAGATGGAACTTTAAGCTGGAAGTTTAAGCTTACCATTACATCTTCTTTTTTCAATAAAAATATTTTAAAAACGTGTAATTTGAGACATACAATGCACAAAATCATAAGATGATCTAATAATCTTATTGAACAAATTCATTGTCAGATTTAACATTCAGCATGCAATGTAAAAAGTGTTATATGAGAAGAAATGTTATCCTACATACGTAGGCATGGATTGTCAGAGTGAGAACATAAAGAAGCTACCTGGTCTGAGTCTCCACCGCAGTGAATGACGAGGTCGGGGGGAATGGGAGTTTGTGATGAGAACCATGGGAACATATGGGCCTGAGCCATGGGGCTCACCACAACATCATGGGACATATGGGACTGGGGGCAGAGGACATGGGAATATAAAGGGACGATATCAAGGACCTCCTGAATGGGTGAGTGGTGACGAACAGCGAGTTGGTTATGGGCGAGGCGGCTTGCAGAAGCGATCTTGTGCCTAGTCCTCTCCCGTTGACTTGACTGGATTCAAGAGAGGAGGCCTGTGGTTCGGGTGGACTGTGACCGAATGCAGCCCACTCACTCAAAGCATGGTCCTCTGCCTTGAGCAATTTCTCTTTTTTTTTTCCTCAGGACCTTTGTTTGCTCCTACAATTCCTCACTGACATTCTATAATTTTAACCTACAATAAGCCTAAGTTTATTGGCCTACAACACACAAAATAAGTTTTTCAATGTGAAAAGGAAAAGAAATAGAACCTTATTGTCTTTCACATTAGGAGCTCTTGTTTGCTCCTACTACTACTATGCGTCACATTCCTTTCTAGAGCACAATAAGTTTCAGTTTATGTAATAAACAAAATGTGTTTTCCAAGGTAAAGTGAAAAGGAAATAAAACCTTGATGATACCTCCATACCTATTATTGTGCAAAATTACTTTTCCCAAGAACAAACAAAAGGGACTTACTAATCTCACCTTGACTTCTCAGCTGTCTGATATTAAGTTAAAGACAAGAATTCTCTTTTTCTCTTTTTTAAAGACAAGAGTTCAATGCTTGATGGGCAGATAGTTTGAGGAAAAAAATGCTACAAGGAGAGGATTATAGAGGAAATAGTGGAAAATGTGTGATGGGTAGAGAGATTGTGATTGTGAAGGAGTTTAGTAAAATGTCCTTTCTGTGGGCAATGGTCCAAACAGGAGGAAACATTAGAGAGTGTAAGACCTAACAGAGAAGGTAGACAGAGTTGCTGCTACCAAGAAATAAAAATTGATTCGGGTTGGAGCTGTCAACTTAAGCTGTTTGTACAGACAACAGAAAATTGTGAGAAAGGATATTTTTAGCTTAAAAATACACTACAATGCCACGCAAAGACATTGGGAGGAGAAAGGACTTTGTGGGACCAAAAGCGACTTATAAAAATATTTCTTTCATTTCAAAGAATGAATATTAAACAATATTTGACGCCTTTAATTCAGTTATAAAGACAACACTACACAAACATTTCAAACAGAATGGGAGATGAGAACTTATTGTCTGCTACAATGTCATACTCCATTCCTTTTAACTGTGACTTCCGCTTGCATGTTTAAAAGAACAAAAAGTTAGTAATATAGTCAGGTGTGCGGCATGATAAACTCTTAGACTTAGTTGTCAAAAGTAAAAAAAATTGTATTGACTAAGTTCAATTAAGTTTATTTCTAAAAAAAATAAATGTTCAGGATTAAAGCATGCTGTTAATTTCTAGTGCAATCACGGTCAGACACAGAAAGTACACAAGCATGAAAACCACTGAAAACATTGGTCAAACACTATTTGAAAGATAACCCTTCTCAAAACTTCAAGTATTAATGTAAAAATATTATTGTTACCTCTCAAGGTCTTTGTCTTTCAAGAATATTCTATGTATACTGAGGTGCACATCTCTATAGGAAACGATTTAGAGGCCAAATGCTAAAGAAGTGTACCCAAAGGTAAGACTGTTCATCTTTGGAACATGTGATTTGACATTCCCATAAATGTACAAACTGATGGGGACCTAGAATGTGGGATATGACATTTCAGTGCAGATCTGCCCCCTCTTCTCCCAGAAACCCCACTGTTATTACTATTTTTATTGAGTATTGGACAGCCCTATTGAACTACCATGGCAATATAAGTGAGGAGATTTTTTTTCTCTGGCTTTTTTCCCTGCCCATAGGAGATAGCTATGCTGATGTCAAATACAATGGAAATACGATCTGCATCTCTATAACAGCCCTTGGTACTGTAAGTTTTTCCCCGTTTGGCTATCTCTTGGTGCTTTGAATGAAGATATTTCAGACAAATACTTATTGGGTACAAGGTGTACTATACTATTGTGAAGTTCTAGTTTATGGGTGAAGTAGAGCTCCGTTTCACTTGCTTTAAAAAAAATTCCCAAGATCCTAATAATTTAGACACAAAGTTAACACTATTCACTTGTTCATTAAGAATGGTTTTTCATTACAGGTACCTGTAAACATTTTTTTCTATTTCTTTCATCTAAACTGATGAGAAGAAAACACCATGTCCACTGAAACATGAACTATGCAAGGCTGGGCCACAGTTCAGTCCCATACTTGGTAATTATGCTAGAAAAACCCAGGGTTATTTTTATTGCAATGCATTTAGGCAGCAGATCTGCCCCCTCTTTCGAGAAATCCTGCTGTTTTTTTGTGTTTTTTTTATTGAGTGCGGGACAGATCTGTTTCTTCTTGGTAATTTTCCTGTGACTACCATTACACTTAATTGAACTACCATGGCAATATAAGTGAGGAGATTTTTTTTTCTCTCGTTTTTTTCCCTGCCCATAGGAGATAGCTATGCTGATGTCAAATACGATGGAAATGTGATCTGCACCTCTATAACAGCTCTTGGTATTGTAAGTTTTTCCCCTTTTGTCCCTCTACCAGAGTCGCCTTTTGGCAACCGTCTCGTGAGGTTGATCTAGGAAATTGTATTGCACGACTCTGTGTCGTACTTCTCACATCTCCCAGTTTGCTCTGAAGTATTGAAATGTTCTGAGGAGGATTGGTTGGGTTTGATTTTCAGTTTTACGCGAGACAGGCTACTGTAACTCTGCCTGTAAGGGCCAACCCTGGCCGAGAGGAACGGATCCCATCAGAAAAACGCAGATGCTCGTCTCCACTTTGGAATCAATCTTGGGTCTCCTCTGTGATAGGCGAAGAGCCTAACCATTACACCAACGATGCCGGAGCTGAGGAGGAGAGGAAGGGCTTGTTGTAAGGGGAGGAGGAGCCGTATGGCTTTGGCTGCACCATTTGGGCGGGGAGACATGGTGGGACGTACATTGAGTGGGGGGCCGCGGAGGAGAAGGAGGTGGAGGAGGGACTGGGGACAGAAGTGGTGGACCAGGAGGACGCGGAGGAGGACCAGGAGGACGAGGACGAGGACGAGGAGGAGGAGGAGGAGGAAAAAGTCTAAATACTGGGCTTTTGTTGTAGGTCCATCCGGGCTGTAGGGCGACCATCTCGTGTGTGATGGCTGGCAGGTTGGTGACCTGGTTATAGCTGTCGATCTGCACCACCATGTCGGGTTTGGTCATGTTCACAGTGTCCAGCAGCAGCAACACACCTAGGTCTGTGGGGAGAAAGTTTCGTTTGGTTACGTCCCTTGCAACCCTGGGGTAATAATTGATTGTAAAGCGCATAGAGCCTGCTTTCAGGCGTGGATATGTGCTATATAAATGCAATTATTAATAGTATTATTGTGTGGAGCACAATGAACACATCATCATTTTAGAGATGGGCTACTTTGACCCTGTTTGTAGGGGTTAAACGGGACTGAGGGGACAAATCCCAGCAGATAAAAACGCAAATCGTCCACACATGGGATTTAACTCTGGTCTTCCGCATGATAGGTAAAGAGCCTACCTATTTTACCACAGATGCTTGTTGCAGGGAGAAAGAGAGAGATTGGTTTGGTTTGGTTTTGATTTGAACATTTCATGCAACACTATAAGATCATGTAAGAGACAGGCTACTCGACCCTGTCTATCAGGGCCGACCCGAGATCAGTGGCCATACGTACTAAACCAGATACACCATGGACAACCTAAAAATGCAAAGGCCACATTCCATAGATAGGTAGCTGAAGAAATAAAAAGAGTAGAGATGAGAAGGAAAGAGAAGGGTAGTAAAGATTTTAATAAACTTCAAAAATTAAAATTTGCTTTGATTGTGCAGTAAAGCCCACGTAATCATAAAAGATCATTACTCAAGGTACCACAACAAATCCTCACCCCCCCCCCCCCCCAACCACACACACATACATTTCCCATTAAGTATAAATAAGAACATGATAAGATAAGATTTTTTTAAAATTACTTATTAATCCATGAAGGAAATTTGGGTGGATTCACCAGGCAGTCAGCATGCCACAGATTCAGCATAAACATGCTACTGTAACACTACAGTGGTCGAGTGATTAGTGAACTCTGGTTCACAAGAAATGTCAAACAACGTTGGGTGTTGCCACCATCAGAATGGGTGACCACTGCAGTGTGTCCTTGAGCAAGTCATGTCAACCCCATCTCACTTGGGCACTGCACAGTGGCAACCAACAATTGCGTCGGTGTGGTTCTCAATGAATGACATGTTTACGTTTTTCGACTTATTAAACATGTGTATATGATTGTACTGTTCAATTTATTTGATGTATGCATGTGCATGTACACGCCATTGTATCCGAATTTCTCTAAGGGGATTAATAAAGTCTTCATTCATATTTTTTTTCATTCACAAAGATACATAATGCTCAAAACACACTCCTCTCTCACAAAAGCACACATATATACAGTTGACAGTTCGTTAAAAAAATGTTCTATTTCCTAAACAATTATCTATTTTCTTTTTGTTCCCCGTTACTGCAGCACCCCAGAAATATTGGCCAGACAGGGATCACACTACCTTCACTGCTTGTTCGGTTAGGGTTTTACGGCGCCACAGACTCTTTAAGGTCATTTCGGTGCCAAGAGCCATTCAAAAGTATTTTGGGGTTGGGTTTAATTGAATTTTGCCAGGACAGCAGCCTAGTAGGCCTACTCTTTTCGATTTTCAACCATCAATTGATAATTAACGAGCGCAACGTGCATATGGGGCCTCCGAAATTTTTTGTCCTTATCCGAGAAGACTAGGTGTTTGATCTTACCTACCCTAAATCGGGGGTGTGAGTGAAACGCAAGGCAGGCGACAAGACAAGAGTAGCAGGGAGTAGGAGACAAGGAAGAGAGTGAGAGGGAGAGTCAGAAAATTAGTTGAAAGAGTAGGCGAGGCATAGAAAAAGGAGAAGAAGAAGGAGAAAAAAAAAAAATTTACTGGGGATAACATGCCTGCACTGTCCAGGGTTCGAACCCACGACCATTGGCATGAGAGGCAAACACCATAATTGAGAAGAAGAAGAAATTTACTGGGAATAACATGCCTGCACTGTCCAGGGTTCGAACCCACTAGAGAGGCAAACACCATAATCTCTAGACCACGAGAGCCCCCTACCTTCACTGTAGCCCATGGTGTTCACAACGAGAGGCAAAGGCTGAGACAGCTCGGTGTAGGCCTTGTACGCGTAGCTCAAACACTTGATGTACATGCTGGGGTCCGTGGAGGGCGTCACATCACCATAGAACACAAGCCTAGCATTTCATTGAAGAAAAAGAAATAATAATTGAATTAAAAATAACGCATTCACCATTATGAAAATAATAAATTCAGGGATGCCAACTCAACCAAAAAATCCTTACTGAACTTTTCGCGGTCCATCGCCATAAATGAAAAAAATTGTAATGATCTGTTCTACATACTGTAGAAACATAGTAATTCTAAGTTAAAAGGGGCTGACGGAGCTGTCGGCGTTGACGGAATTCCGTAAATTTACGGAAAATTGGCATTCCTGTAAATTGTCAATATTGCTCTGAGCAAGGCAATTTTTTCAGTGGTTCAATTTCATTATTATAAACAATAACGGAACATATGCAGTCAAACGTGCCCAAGACAACCATCGATTGTCGAGAAGAAAAGTGGTTATCTTAGACAGGTGGTCGTATTGGGCAGTGTCATTATATGCAAAACAAGGGGGGGAAAGGAAAATTTTTGTTTGTACGGGTGGTTAAGCTAAGACAGCCGAGGCTGGTGCCTCTATAAATAACTCACTACTTACTAATGTACAGGTGGTCGCCTTAAACAGGTCATTGCAAGGACAAGTTCAAATGCATGCCCTTAGCTGCATATCACCTTGTCACTTTTGTCCTTAAACCCAGGGGTGAGATTGGTCAGTGACAAAAAGGTCGGAAAAACTAGGAGGGTCCTGGGAGGGGGGGGGGGGATGCTCCGCCATAACAATTTTGAAAAAAAAAGGTGTAAAATAGCATAATGTGGCTATTCTTGGCTGGTTCGCAGCCCTAACCTGTCATAATGTTTTGCCCTTTCAAACTGAAGAAAAAAAAAATTAGAGCCTTTTTTTTTAGTTATTTTGCGAACATTTTAGACTATCTATTCTTCCAAAGTCAAACTGTCAAATTTAGGACCATCACAAAACACAAATACAATCGTGTAATGAAAAGAAAGGAAACTATAACAGAAAAGCAGACTCCATAATGTTCTTAAATAGTAGATTGAACGCAATCCCCTTCCATTTGGTTGTTGAGACAAACCTGTCTTTCATAGTCTAGTACAAGAAGCAGTGAGGATAACATGAAACATTTCTCTCAAATAAGGTATCTTTTATCTTTTTATTACCTTTCAGCATGTCTCTGATGGCAAAATGGTGGACCTGGTGACACAGAATAAAGAGGAGATGTCAGTATAGAATAAAGATATCTCATGACGTGGAGCACAATGAACACACCATCAATCAATCTATACATGGTGGGAATTCCCATTCCGTCTAATTACAGTGATATTTAATAATAATAATGGTACAGTAGTCTACGCCCAAGGTCCCGGTGCTTGGGAACAATGAAACCGCGGGACCTTAAACGAACGGGACCATAGCCAAACCATCAAAGGGGAGACCTGGGAAAACTCATCGTGGACCATTACACCTTGGCGTGATCCCATCGAGCAGACGTTGTAGCCTACCCCCTACCTCCCCTCCTCATCGAGCTTAACAACAGAAATTTGATATTCACAACGAGAGTGGATGACTAGTTACGTCAAGGACAGTGATGTGAACAGTGAAAGCGCATGCACCAGGGTCTCTGCTTAGTAAAATATTTCCTAAAATGCGGGATCTTAAGCAACTTGTTCCTTTCAAAGCAGGAGCTTTGGGGTGACTTTACATAGTAAAAATTATGTTTTCTTAAAACTGTGGGACCTTATGCAAAGCGGGTATAGACTACTGTATTTGTATAGCGCCTTCCCTTAAAAATTTCAAGCTCAATGTGCTTCACAGAAGAGTAAAATAACTCATAGACTTAAATGACATGGACAATTATCAGTTCTTTTGACAAAATTGCTGAGATCATCATTCATATAATTAAAAATATCATACTTAAATAGAGGTTTGGTTTCATTTTTGTTTTACTCCCTTTCTAACACACTAAGGTCATCTCAGATACCGGCTACTTCAACCATTCTTATCAACAACCCTGGGCCACAGCGTTCCAGCAGACAGACTGAGATATTCACCCAATGAGGGGTCGAACTCCTGTCTGCTGCGTAATAGGCAAACAACCCAATTACTACTCAACACACAATGGTAAATCAATACTCTAAGGATATGGCTGTTCACCTAACCACTCATCTTAATAGACCTGTCCCTCCTTGCTCAATAAAAATAATAACAACAGAGGAATGACCTGGAGAGGAAGGGGCAGATCTGCACAGTAATGCACTGCAATAAAAATAACCCTGGGTTTTTCTAGCATAAAATCGAGTAAGGGATTGAACTATTCACACTGAATAAACTGTATACAAAATATGCAAAATTTACAAATCAATACAACCAGCAAAAACGTGCGAATAAAAATGAAGTGAGTGAATGTCAATGAAATTATCTCGTCATTCATGTATGTACCATCAATGTATATTCAATGTTAGTATTGTTAGAGAACTTGTGATTTGGTGTATGTACATTTATGCACGATGTTGTCACCCAAATTTCCCCATGGGGATGAATAAAGTTATTATTCTTTCAACAAGGCAATGAATCAAGACCAGCCATTACCCAGTACAGGTTCTGTAATGATATGCAGAGACAGAGTAGCAGGTGGAGAAAACTCTGTCTGGCCAATATCACACTCAAGGTAGGCCACACTTTGAACACTGAAAAACATCACAGACAAAAATTGTTCGAGTTAAAAAGAAATGTTGTGCAATCAGTTAAAATGAGCCAAAAATTACAAACAGGAGTAGAAAAGAAATGAAAAATTACCTTTAAGTTGCACAATGCACTATTGTCAGTTGCCCCACAACAAACATGTGTACAGATTGTAAAACACAAAGAGACTGTATTCCAACATGTAACAAAATACAACACCTTATTTCTGATTGGTTTGGTTCTGGTTTGGTTACCAGTTTTACGTCCCCTGCAACACTGTAAGGTCATTTAAGAGACGGGCCACTTCGACCCTGCCTGTCAGGGCCAACCCGTGATGAGAGGGAAAAAATCCGAGCAGAAAAAAAAATCCAGATCGTCCGCGCTTGGGGATCGAACTCGGGTCCTCCGCATGACAGGCGAAGAGCCTAACCATTACACCATAGTGCCGGTTCTTATTTCTGATCTCAACATGTCACAGAAAAAGATGGCAATGTTTTTACAGCTTTCGTGATGCCTTTTTCGCAGGGTTCTAAGATTTGCATATAAAAAATGAAACGTGAATCTTGATGTTCAGGCCGTAGATGAAAGCATGTTCATGGGCCTAAACCTGAAACCAAAATTACTAATGAATGAATACTGACAAAAAGACACCAGTGCTTTGCTTAATGCTCAATATCTCATTTTCTTTGTCCAGCCAACTCTATTTCTGTTGGTGTAAAATGAAACACAGTGACTCGAAATTATCACTTAAGAGTAAGAAGAGCGCCACACAATCATTCCCTTTAATTGGCAAGTTACATCCTCTTATTCACTCAAACTGGCAGACAACCTGATGGAATTTTCAAATGCCTGCGAGCTTTCACTCATGGTTCAGCCTTTGCTTTAGGTGCCGAAACAGTTTGTAATATGACCATAGAAAAGCTCATGAACTACGACACTACAACGACACAGAACTTAATCAGGGATGCCAGCTCAACCACAAGTTTGGTTCCCAGTTTTACGTCCCCTGCAACACTGTAAGGTGATTTAAGAGACGGGCTACTTCGACCCTGCCTGTCAGGGCCAACCCGGACTGAGAGGGAAAAAATCCCAGGAGAAAAAAACCCAGATTGTCCGCGAATGAGGATCGATCTAGGGTCTTCCCGCATGTCAACTACAAGAAGTTACTAAACTTTTACACAAGCTTGTGAGTTTCATGAGCTCACAAAAAGTAAAAGATATAAGGAATCAATGCTGCTTGATATAAAACAGAAGTAAATAAGTACAACTTATTGAAGGCAGAATGAGCCGAAAAAAAAATGTACAGATTTCTGAAACTTTGCATCCCTGAATTTAGTACCTTTGCAAGGCTGCATTGATAAGCATTCTACTGAAAGTGGATTTCCCAGTATTCTTGGCCCCACAGCAGAGGACTACAGGTGGCTGGTCATCTGTAAATATAGAAAAAAGTGAAGAAAGAACATTTCATTCCTTTATCATCTTTCTAAATTCATTAATTTTCTAATCTTCTCTCATCTTCTGCATACTTTAACTCCATATTTATTAAACAGAAATGTTTTAATTATGGTGTGAGTGACATAAACCATTAATTCCTGCTTTTTCTTCCCATGTCCACATAAATACTTGTCTACTTTCTAATGGCTGTTATTTTACTAGCTCTTGCCCCTTCTGTCTACACAACACGTTGTGCAGATGAATGGGATTCTACGTAACCAGAGTCATATCTGGTTTTAGGGGACTCATCTCTTCTTTGTGTGGCCACCTTTATAGTGCAACTGGTCATACCTGCCCAAGAATCTAAAAATTGATGACAGATTATCGAACAGTTTTTTCTATGTAATTATCAGATTTGTTCCCTCTTAACCTATGTCGGAGTCGGAACAGCAAATTATCAGATTATCTGGACATAAAATAGAGGAAAACATTTGGTTCCCGCTGAATGTGTCGGATAAGTGAATTTGTCGGATTATCAGCGCTCTGCTGTACTTCCAATAGAGACTTCCCTTAAAAAACAAAATTTGACATTCCATTTGATATTATGTTGAACACAAACTGATACAGCAAATATATATGATAAGAGTACCAAAAAGCAGGAATTTTATGACATAAAATAAAGATATCTAAATGCAGAAAATATGGAATTATCCAACAAACCTTGTTGCTCGATCAGCTTCCTCCACCTGTCCAAAATATCCTGATAGTCTGACGACATGTTGAGACAAGTGGGTACCATCTCATTATGGGGTGCCACCTTCAAGCCAATCTTTGGCAGCGTCGCTCCTTGTCCCATGGAATGGTACTCCTCTTTGTGCGGGACAGGATTGAAGAGTTGGGTGTATGGGATGATGGTAGTGATGTAGTCGCAGAGAACCGATTCAAGCTTGCTCACAAGGAGAACGGCAATAGTGCTGTTCCCAACAGCCTCCAACTGAAACAAATACTGTGATATATCAAATATGTTTATTTGTTTGTTAAGTTGAGGTTATATTGTTTGGTTACCAGTTTAACGTCCCCTGCAACACTGGTAGGTCATTTAAGAGACGGACTACTTCGACCCTGCCTGTCAGGGAAAAAATCCCAGCAGAAAAAAAAACAGATTGTCCGCGATCGGGGATCTATCTGGGGCCTCCCGCATGACAGGCGAAGAGCCTAACCATTACACCACAGCGCCGGTTTGAGGTTATACAGCACTACCATTATCAATCATAGAGGATGATAGCAACACATAGAAAGAAGTAGAAGGAACAGACCACATCAGAGCGCCCACCAGTCCCCCACATTCAAAATTGCAATCACACCGAAACCAATGTATTGAGCAAACCATCATAATATCTGAAAGTAACGTCCTTTCAGAAGAAACTAAAACAGTTATTTATTTAAACCCAATTTTGAAGTTTCGATGGTGTGAACCTGCTGGTAATTTTGTTGGCAACGGGACAATAGCTCTAGTATATTTGGAAACAAGGTGACCCTGGTGCTATCCTTTTCAGAACACACAGTTTGGTTTGGCTTGGTTACCAGTTTTACATCCCCTGCAAAAACACTGTAAGGACATTAAAGAGACACACTGCTCCGACCTTGCCTGTCACGGCCAAACTTGGCTGAAGGCAAAAAATTCCATCAGAAAAAAACGCAGATCATCCGTGACTGGGATTGAAGTCGGGTCTTCAGTATGACAGGCAAAGAGCCAGATTATTACACCACAGCGTCGTCAGAACACATTGCGAATAGGCTTAGCATAAGTTGAAAGCACCCCAGAATTGCCCCCTATGAGTTGGTTGGTAGGACACATAAAAAAAATTCTTGACGTTTTTAATGCTCTTAGCAGATTAAAACTAGAGGAAAATAGCTAGGACGTCAATGAACCATGACTGCTAATAGTCAGCTTAAATTGCAAACATATACAACAGCTGAGAACAATAAATTGGAAGAAAAAAAAGGTTTATAACTTAACAGCAGCAGGTAAAACTCTTGAAATCTGAACACAGATAAGTTAACTGCAGACCCCAAATCGTTTAGAATAACAAATCATGATCGATTCATTTAGATTAAATTTAAAAACACATTCTTTGAGTATGCTCACACTTACACTTGGGTCCAGTCCAGAAAATCCATGGCTGGAGAGTTCTGCCTTCACATCCTCCCACTTCAGTTTTTCTCCACCAGCATGAAGGGACAAGAGGCCCCCTGTAAGAGGAGAGAAGACCGGATACGACTGACCAATCTTCAACTGATATCCCAATACAGTGACTGAACCCATCAACAAAGTGAACGATGCCCGGCCGTGAATACCAACCGTGGGGCAAGCAGAGGGAATCAACAGGAAGGACTGTTTGCTGTCACTGCAAGCCACGATCCTGAAGAGGAAAATAACCCAAAGGTGCACATGTCAAACAGAAAACTCAAGACCAGATTACATGAAAAGGATAATATCTCTACAAAATGTTTCCACTTCAGAGTGGGTTCTTTTAAAGAATCCAGATTTACCCTGTGGATCAATGAAGTCTAATCTCATCTTCGTTCCATCTTTTCAGTTGGTAAGCAAATAGAAGGAATTTCTCCTTTTCCCATTGCTTTGTTGCTATTTCCATTTTTTTTATTTTTTTTTTATTCTTTTTTTTTTTAAAGTTTAACACTGTATCAACACTGTGAGGGTATCAACACTGTGAGGTCATTTCATCCCCAGGAAATAGATTCAGACAATAGCCTTGTGACATTGAGAGAGAAATGTTTATCAGCAGATTATGAACTGACGTCCCAAGAGTTGAAGCTCTAAGGTGCATCAGAAATTTTTTCTCCATGTGAAATACATTTCGTCTCCCCCAATATATTTAACAAAGCTTTTGGAACTTTGATAGTTATACTTTCACTAATTTATAGCAAATTGTATCGTCAAAATATAGACTAGAGTTGATAATGTTATTGATGTGCTATTATTGTGTTCCAAATGCTGAAAGTGCCTTTTCACTGACTTGCTCCTCTCCTGCCTACATGAGTAAAAGGATAGTCTCCATTTCCAATTTGTCTCTCTTTTTTTCTGATTTACCAGTAAAGCTAATTTAAAATTGAAATGATTAAACAAAGTTCTTAATCTAGCAGCAACCTAAGGAACAAGTAGTTAAAGTATCAAAACACTTCAAACTAACCACAGGACAAGACAGACACCTGAGCTACATACCTGTTTGACACACTTGTAGAAAAAGTCTTTTCGCTGTTCATCTTTTTCCTCTTTGAGCCTTGGTCCCTCTCGTCATCATAGGTATCTTTCCGCTTCCTCGGACCACTCTCTCTTCTTCTGTCCCCTCGAGATCTGTCAACATCTAATGAAGAGTGGCTGGACTTTTTATAGCTTTCTCGTCCTGTCTTGTAACCCTGACTATTTCTTCCAAATGAATCCATACCACGAGAGAGATCCATTAAGCTGACTGGCATCCTCTTTGCTAGTGGCATGTCTAATAGGGACATTGGCCCTTTGTCAGGTTCGGGAGACATATTAGCCTCAGCCCCACTGCCGCTGGGTCTTGACATTTCAACCACGAGTGGTGACAGCATTGATGGGGAGCTTGAATATTTGCTGGACTCTTTCCAAGACCGTTTTTCTTTATCCACTTTTTCAGAAAGATGCCGACCATCTTCATCGTCTTCCTCAGAATCTGAAAAATCTCTCCGGCTATCAGCATTGGATTTCCCCTCATCGGCGGCATCGTCGTCAGAGGAGTTTGAGGCTGTTTTCTTTTGACTAGCTCTTCTGTGCTCTTTGTTGAAGTCCATATCTAGTAAGGATTGCGCTGTTTTACCGTGCCTCTTGATGACTTTATGAGGGGAAGAACTGAAGGGGCGACCACTTTTCCCGTCTGAGGGCAAGGGCAAAGAGAGCAAACTCTTGGGTTGGCTCACCTTCAAGACCTCATCATCTGAGTCATACAGTTTCTCTCTGGAATGTTTTTTGTCTTTACCTTTATCTCTCCATCCACCAGAGGACTTTTTAAAGCTTCCATGCTGCTGATGATCACCATCTTCTGATTCAAAAGACTTACCACCATGCCTGCTACTGTTACTGCTGGATTTCTTACTTTGAGATGAATAGACTTGATAAGCTGAAGTCTTTGAGTGTTTCGAGCTTGAATATGACATGGTTCAGATCCTTGCAAACAGTAGGCTACTGATGACAATGGTCTAAATTAAATCTGCCAAGTGAACAGAAACTGCTCAGATCTTTTTTCAGAGTACTGCTTGTTACGTAGAGACCTGGAATAGAAAAGAACAGAATTTTAATTAAATAAATTCTCTAGTCTAGACTCTAGGTGTACAAAAAATGGATATCTTGAACCAAGAAAAAATAATTATTGAAATAGCATAGAGACAACATATAGGCCTAGAACATTTCACTTTCTTTAAATGTAACGCTTTCTCGGTGCCGGTCTGGACACTTTAAAAACTGAACAGTCTACAGCCATGGTGTTTTTCCCCAGTATTCTAGCACCAGGGCAATTCTCCGGTTGTGGAATCGCAGGTCAGTGCTACTTTTCACACTTTCCTGGGCCAGTGCCGAAGAAGTTGTGGAAATAATACGGTGAAGCCCTGTTTTTCTTAGAGCCAACATATGAAATTAGATTGGGGTGCAATTTGAAGTTTCTGCATTGAATAGTT
>JAUKPP010103554.1:0-15653 GCA_032273245.1 Phyllaplysia taylori
TGCAACCGGCATCCCTCCTCCCCTCCATGCTATTGTTTTTGGTAAACGGAAGTGACCTCTTTATTGATTCTTTTGTCTTTCTGGTAATTGACTCACACTGAGTCGTATTCGTACCGGGGCTTTTCATTACATTGTAATTAATAATACATCCCAGTAACTAAAGCTACACTTTATTCAACACTGTGCTCAAAGAAATATCATAAAACTGTCCGTTCCTAATCTCCAGAGCATATTCCGAGACTCTCCTTGAGGTTCCCAAACTGATCCTGGCCGTGGCTGACTCGGGCGGAGCTTCCTCCAGCTTCTTCTCCAGCGAGGTGTGCCAGGAGCTCATCCAGGAGGGGAACCAACTGGCCGACACGCTGGGCGCAGCCTTCATGACCACCACTGCAAACTTCCCACAGCAGAGTCAGTCTTGTTACTCTTACTTCTATACTGTCTAGTGCCTGTAAAGTCTTAAATCAATTAAGAATCTCATTATCTATTGCTTCAGGTTCACATGAATGTTGCAAAGTATGTTACTCCAATGAACAAGATTAATTGAAGTGTGGAAAATAAGTGGGATTAAGTGTTGTTGTTTTTTTGTGTAAGATATGTTGGACATGGCTAAAATGGCCAAAGATACTGGCGCCGCTTTTAACAACTGACTTTAAACTTTAAAATTCCGTTGGTTAATGGCATCCACCTTGAGAGCTAGAGGCTGTTTGTTTGGGCTCTGACAGCATCATGGCTAAAACATTAATAATGGTAGTTTATCAGCTGAATGGTGGTTTTCCAGGTGTCTGTTCCACCGGGCTTCAGGCATTAGGATAACAGTTCTAAGACAGTCAGACTAATGTTAGCATATCATTCTGTCTATTGGAAACATGTGCTATAAAGAATTTATTCTAAGAGTGAAATGGCTAAGTTGTAATCACGAGTTTTCACGATTAGAATAAATCCTGATTTACAACCATAACGAGTGTGGTAAATTGTTTATACCATGCTGACAGCTACTTAAGAAGTAGATCAGTAGCGTAATATTGCAGACATCAAACAGTAAACACAGGCACAGCCTTACATGGAACTAAATCTTCAAGTTGCCTTAGTTAATCTGGCTCTTCTACAAGAATGTCAAGTACCGCTATTGAACACAAAGGGGTGGGGGAAACCCATTTTCTGCTATTGAACGGGTTTCTTCCCTATCGTTAGTGCAGCAAGGATTTCATGCAAATTAGATAATGAACGCGCTCACAATGAGGCAAAAAGTAATACTTCACATATGAACTAGCAATTTTTGCTATTTCACACTTGAGATATAAGGATTTCTCTCACCGTAAGTGTAATGTTAAAACAACCCTTTGTATTTGATAAAACATATTATGTCCCTTGTCTGCCAACAAGTAAGATATTATTTTGTCCACTTAGCAATATGGCTGCTACACCTAACAGTTTAGAGAGATTTAAATGATGTCCATTTCTGAATGATTCATTGCAAAGTACTCAAATGTACAATTGTCTCTTGTCTATTAGTGATGTGCTGTTGAGTTATGCAGAGACGATATTGTATCATCTTAAAGCATGTTATCATCAAGTCTTCCTTTCATCCTTCAGCGGCTGTGTTCCTCCCGTTTTTCACCTCGGTGTGGCAGCACAGGGAAGAGTCGGAGCGGTTGTTCCACGAGCCGTCAGAGGAGCCCTGCCCTCCAGCCTACGACGAGAAGGCTTACTACGCCACCAGACCGCCCGCCCCTCTACCCAAGCAGTACGCTTTCCATACACACAAGTCCAGCACTTCAAACAGGTAAGAGAAACAGGTGCTCTTTCACACACATATCACCGGCGATGTGGTGTAATGGTTAGGCTCTTCGCCTGTCATGCGGAAGACCCCGGTTCGATCCCTGATTGCAGACGATTTGGGGTTTTTTCTACTGGGAATTTATCCCTCTCAGCCGGGGTTGGTCCTGACAGGCAGGGTTGAAGTAGACCGTCTCTTAAAATGACCTTGCAGTGCACAGGACGTAAAACTGGTAACGAAAAGAAGTGTTTGAAAGGTAGCGGATAAACAAACCAAACCAAGCAAAATATTGTGGATACTCAAAGCTATCAAAAGTGACTCTAGATCAAACTCATTAAGTTGTGCCACAAGGCATTTCATAAGATGATATTATCAAATCTTTAGCACCCAGCTTGGGTAAAAGCTATAAATATTTTGACCAAATCATTTAGGCTTCATGCACCAGTGTACTTTCTAAATGTGTAGGTCCTTTGCACTGTCCCATGCCATCCTCTAGAAGTTCGGGATTTTCTTTTTTTATTATCTCGCATCTCTGTCCTGTGTTGTCCCTCTTGTGGGGTCCGGGCTTAAAAGTTCTTATTCAACCATTCAAGATCTTTTTTTCCATTGCCCCAACAGGTATCTGTAGTGTATTGGTTAGGCCCTTCACCTATCATGCGGAAGACCTGAGTTCGATCCCGCGTGCAGACAAGTAACTGCTTTTCTGCTGGGATTTGTCTCTCTCTGCTGAGGTTTGGCCCTGACAGGCAGGGTTGAAGATAGTCCTTGTCTTAATTGACCTTACAGTGTTTTAAGGGACATAAAAGTGGAAACCAAACCAAACCTAGCCCGCTATTAAATGGCCTTACAGTGTTGCAAGGGATGGTAAGCCGAAAACCAAACCAAACTGAGATCTCTCAGTTTGATCTCAGGATTGCAAAAACTTTCAATTTCCAACTTTTCTCTATGCCAGCACGGACTCTGAGCCAGTGTACGACCAGCCCAACCTGTTCCACTCCCACTACTCGGACAGCGACCACGAAGCTGACCGGGGGTCAAGCGTCTCGCCACCACCAGGGGCCAACGATGAGATCTACAGCGAGGTCATCATTCCAAACGGGGAGCATCTGGTCAAGCCCAGTTTTGTGAAAGCTCGGAAAAATGTTTATGCGGGTGAGTGGATGCGGCCTTTGTTTGTTCGTCAGGTCTTTTCTCCTTATCACAGAAGAATTTTACGAGAATAATTTCACAGTTGCACGAGCTCAGTGCTGTCTCGGGCTTTCTTCATACTTTTGAGAGGTGGGAACAGGACTTCCCAACTTGCTATCTGAAACACACAATGTCCCACACTTGCCTCTCAGAAATTTGGAGATTGTGCAAGAAAGCACTGAGCTTGCGACCAAATTAAACAAATCATGAGGAAAGAAAAGATATAATTGAGAGGATAGATAAAACAAACCCTTGACAACCAATTTGGAAGCTCGTATTTACAGTTCACCAAAGACCCTTTCCCTGCTTCGAATTCTTTATGACCAATGAAATTTTAGATCTACGGCCCCTCTTCCCCCCTTCCTCTTTGAGAGGACAATTTTCTTTTTTACAGATCATCAAATGAGTGTTGAAACTATTGGAATGGACTGTTGTATTGTTGACTTAAGTTATCTGAAATTTTGTCCCATTTTATGTGATTTCTGTCCACAGTACTGGCCTGATACTCTTCAAGACCTTGTTTGATAGCTTTTTTTCTTCTTTTTTTTACAAATGTTTGCTGTTGCAGTTATATTTATCATACACACATATTTTTTGTAGATACAGTCGTTGTTGCGTATGGTGAACAAGGGGAAAAAGGGAAATTTATAGTGTACTGTGGCGTGATTGGAAGGCAAGAGAAGAGAGTGAAAAAAAAAGAAGAAGAGGGGAGATAACCAGTTTATCGTTATTTCTACCTTTTATGCGTGAATGGAAAACTTAAAGAGTGGAGGCCTCTGTCTTGAGGGAGATGTATATGGTGAGAAAATTTATAAAGGATTATTTTGTTACTTTTCCGGCAGCTTATATAAGTTCCTTATGGAGCATTTACAAAGAATTATTTTGTTACTTCTACTACGCCAACTTATAGAAACTGCTTATGGAAGTTACTTATGGAGCATTATAAAGAATTATTCTGTTACTTCTTCGGCAGCTTATAGAAGTTACTTATGGACTTATGGAGCATTTATAAAGAATTATTTTGTTACTTCTTCGGCAGCTTATAGAAGTTACTAATGGAGCATCTATAAGGAATTATTTTGTTACTTCCGCACCAATTTATAGAAGTTACTTATGGAGCATTTACAAAGAATTTTTTTGTTACTTCTCCGGCAGCTTATAGCAGTTACTTATTTATAGAGGTGCCAGCTTCTTTTGTTGTTTTAGCCTGTCTCCGGCTGTTTTTTGCTAAAAATAAGTGTAAAATAAAAAGTGTAGTTTGCTGAGTGTAAAAGTATGCTTTAGAGACTCGTCTGGGCTTCTGTAGCTAATCATTCTTTGCAAATTGTAAAAAACTGAAGTTACCTCTACTATCACTGAACATAAAATATCTCATTTCATGAGCATAAATTAAGTCTTGAAGAAGAAAGGAAGGTCGAATGACTAGTTGGCAGTTGTAATGGATGGATAGATGGATGAATAGCTGTATGGATGATCTGGCATCCTTCTGAAGGAGATGGGTTGTCAATTGTGTTTGTATTTAGCTTGTTTTCAGCACCATGAGTGGCAAGAAGTGACCTCCCAGATCTCTGCCTCCTCTTGTGGGCCGAGGTTCAAAACCAGAGCTACATCCATTTCCACCATGCTGGGAAGTCAACTTTTTTCTTTTCTTTTTTTTCTTTTTCTTTTTCTCAAGTTTTATTTCTTCCTTTCTTTCCATTCCTTTTCGAACTTGTATCTTGTATCTTTTGCTGTGAACAGATTAAAAAATTTATAACAGAATGTAATATAGTGCTGATCAGCTACAAAAATACTTGGCGTGAAAAAAATGTAGCTATTCACATTGCTTAAGGTAAAGAATTTGAAAGTTGACAATAGGTTTCTCAGCGGATTTAGCATCTTACCGGTCGGTTTCTCAATGGGTTTAGCATCTCCTCACTTTGTATCCCCTCTCCTTGCCTTGACACGACACCAGGCAGCAAATGGGAGCACCGTAAATCCCTGCCAATCATGCCGTCTGCCATCACCATGTCGCTGGACGTCAGCAGTGGTGGCAACAACAGCGCCACCGCCACCACCACCAGCAGCAGCAGTCGCGGCAGCAGCTTCTGCAACAGCCAGCCCCTCGTGGAGTTGGGACAGCCGGGGCTGGTGAAGGACCCGCAGGAGTTTTTCCGCAAGTCGTGCAGCATGAAGATTGCCGCTGAGGAGGCGGTGGAGGCCGGGGACGAGGCGGAGGAGGAGGAGGAAGAGGAGGAGGATGAGGAGAGCAAGGAGAATCGGCTGAAAGGGGCGAGAGGTGAATGAGACCTCACTTTTTTTCCCTCCTCGTGAGCTGTTTGGTGTTTAGTGTTTGCCTCCACCGAGTTTAGTGTTGTGCTGCAGTCTGCGTTTTCTCTCTAGCCATGCTCTGTCACTTTTTGATGTGATTCATCCTCGTTCACCCAATCAAGTAGGAGAGATAATTGACGCAGTGTCTAAGTTAGAGAACATAGCTTTCATCCCGTTTCACCTCTTTCATGGCGATGTGATGGCATTGCTTATTTCAAAATTTGTGTGGAACGGTTAATTTGATCATGTAGTGTACCTAGGCATTTTGTAATGCAAGATCATTGCATTGTAAAATAATTTAAACTATTTCAAAAATTGAAAAGATAATTATTGTTGGCACAAATTTGTGTGCATAAACATATTTAATTTAATTTTCAGCCACCTATTTTGATTGATTCAGTTGCAAGTAAAAAGATTTTTTAGATGCTAGGCACAAATGATTCAAGAGCAGCATTTTTTGGCTTTTAGGAGAGAAAGTTTTGTACAATTGCACTTCTTGAAGTTTGCCACACACGATGCTGAGAAATTGAGATGAAATATTTAAAGAAAATCAAAATAATTGCTGCTATTGTCTTAGTTTTTGCTTCGGAGGCCATGTCTGTTGAGGTGTAGATTATTTATGCCACTCTTTGTATGTGCTTTAAGCGTGCAGTGAATCTAGGCACTGTGTTTGAGATTAGGACCCTCTAATTTTCAAGGCCCTCAACTCCACACTTTGAGTGTTTAATTTTCTCATATCATCCTGCATTTATTTAAAGATGCTCTTTCACATTAAATTGGACTCAGCTCGATTTTGAAGAAAGAAAGGATAGTTGTAAAAGTGTATATGGAATTTCAGATGGATGAAGTCATATAATAACAATTCTGACTTTTGAGTGGTTGCTATGACAACCTGACTTTATGAGGCTTGAGATTTAGTGGATCACTATACAGTGTACTTCTTGTAGAATGATAGCAGAGGTAAATCTTCCCATTCCCACTCAGTGGGACAGTTGTTGACTGTTAGTGCATGGAACTTGGCAATTTGAATGCTAAACGTAGTGTATGGGGAGTTTGCGTATAGATAGAAGAATTTAGATTTTGATGTCAATTTTGTTTTTGTATGTGTGTGTGTGACTGAATATTGAAAATGTTTCTTTTTCATTCAAATTATATTGAAGTGCAGGGGATAAAGTACATATCTTGTCTCCAGTTGAAATACTGAGGCTCAACCGACGAAGTGTATGCTCTACGGACACTCATTGTGTATGACCAGCGTACAGTTATATGCAAAATAAAGAAATTAAATGACAATTGTAACCAGTGTGGCATGTGCACCCAACTCATGCTTTTGGTATCTTTGTATTAAATTTTGAAGCATAAAGACACAAACAATCATTTGACCAGTGCTATGCACTCTGAGTCTCCAAGTTTGATGTAGTGTTTTTTCATCCTTATACTTTCAGTTAAATCCTTGTGTTTTCAGTAACGGCAGATCGGAGAAAAGGCTTTGATTGTTGTGACCTTGTCTTTATGCGATGCCCTTATATAGAAGTATGGCAATGTTGTCTCTGGACAGAAAAGAGGAAAGGTGTTTGATCTTTTATGAAAGTTAAAAAATTGCTAGATAGACTTCACTGACAGGTTGTAATTCCAAAGCCATCTTAGAAATAGAGCGATACCCTTGGTACATTTTTATATTATGTGCTGATCTGGACCCCAGATCTGGTTTGAACATAATTCTATTTCAGAGTTGTGAATCCTCGGCTTCACGATTTTATCGCGAGTCTTTTGAATTTTATACATTTCCCACTCTCAGGAAGAATGCTGAATTCTCACTTATTTTTTTAAACTGAGTTTTGCGGGTAAGATCAAGAGCATGAAGAACTTTTATCAGACCGGGAACATCGTGATCATTGTGGTTGTATATTCCCAGGCTAGTGACAATTGATTTTTTTAAAAAAAATTTTAAAAGGTGGGGTTTTTTTTTCTTCTTCGGTAAAATCAATTTAAATTAAATAGGCCTTAATTCCTTTCATATCATTTGATTTTTTTTCCAGTGGGTCATTGCTTCATATGAATTTTTATTTGGTTTTAGTGAAACATGAACATCAATTGTTTCGTCCTGGAACGTTTCTTTTTGTCTAACTAAAGCAGAATCTCACTAAAACAATGTGAAATGTACTAAAATTTCTTTTTGAGGGTTAGCAACTCTGCTATTTCACTTTTTTTTTCCACCTTGTTTTGTCATGTTTGAAATACCAGTGCTGTGTGGTTTAATTTTTCCTGCTGTGATAGTTTTTATGTTGCTTAGTACTATGTCAATTTGCATTGCCCTTTTTGCTCTTTTTAAAAAAATAATTTTTTAATAGATTATTCTTCTCCAGCTGTGAAATATGAAGTACGGAAAAGTATTCAACTGTGACAATGTTTTTGTTTTAAAATTAAATTGATTTTTTTTTTTACCCGTACTTTTCTCTTTTGACATTATGCCATCGGTGTATCACTATTTGCTGTACATTTGTTGTTCATTTTGTGCTTGAGTTGGTTTGTGTGTTGATGCAGAAGAAAAAATTTATGTTCACAGACTGCCAAGCTTTTCTTCATTTTAGTATGAGATGACTTTGTCTTTAGAGGTTTCAAAATGTTTTTTTTTACTTTAATGACTTTACAGTTTTGTAAGTGTAGAAAACCTCATCAACAATCATGTGGTTACATATTGATGCGACACCATGAAATGAAATGCTCGCCAATACAAGATTGCATCGCCATGGAATCAGGCGCTCGTCAAAACAAGGGGAACAGAGTTATCAGCCTTTTTCTGGGTCTCAGACAATTTGAACAATGGGTGGTTTTTGTGACCCAGTACGTTCTATATGCTTTTTAAAACACATTTCATGGTGCACAATACTAAAAACATTGTTTGAAAGAAAAAGAGTAATTTTGAAAGCCAGAAAAAATTAGTAATCATTTTCTCACTAATTTTCCTTCTGATAGTCGTTGACTCGTACGTAATCAAAATTGCAAATATTAATATCTCGACTTTTATACAAGATATATTGACAATTTTTCCACGGGCAGCAAGAGAAATGTTCAAGGTTTGACATGCTACCAATAACTCAAAATGTCCAAAAATTGACGAGTGCCTGATTTCATCGCGTTGCAACACATATGGAGTTTTCTTCTTCCTTCTGTCTCTCTCTCTCTCTCTGTTTACCTGTAATGGTCATGCGCTTTGTTGGGTTTGTAAGTCTTTATGTTTCTCACGGTGTTCTTTGGATATTATTCTTCTGTTTTTGAACATTTTGCTATTGAGTTCCTCTTTCTCTCTCTGTCTATACATATTTTATCCTTATGCGCTTTGTTGGATGTATAAGTCTTCATGTTGGGTGTGTATATATGTGAAGGGTTTAAATGAAAAAATGCACCCTCCCCCACCCCAATATCCATTTTTCAAATTTTTAGAAAAAGAGCATTTATTAAATTTAATTAAAAAGGCTATGTAATCCAAGTAAGAATTTTTTTTTTAGGAATCATTATTAAAGAAGGTTATAGCGGTTGTTGTGTCACTATAACCCTCTTACAGTGTACAGCTTTCTGAACAGTACTGTGTACTACAATCATTTCCAGAAATCCCGAAAATGTTGTTTGATCTATATTAGCATTTAAACCCTTCAGGCTCCATCTCAGTATAAACTTTATGACGGTGTGCTTTGTTGGCTATGGCAGTATGTGAGCCCACGATGCTGCTAGTAACTTTATGCCGATGTGCTTTGTTGGTTATGGCAGTATGTGAATCCATGATGCTGCTAGTGTTCTCCTGGTGTCTCAGTGTACCTCTATCTGTCGCTCTATCCCGCTCATGTGTTGCACTCTTCTACAGCTTGGGCTCTGAACGAACAGAGGCGTAAGAAAGGAGAGACCTTCCCGCCCGCCCTGATGCAGAGCTCCAGTGGAGAAGATGGTGACTGCATTTCTGCTACCTCATGCCTGAGCTCATCTTGATTTCACGTTGTTATTATTATTGTTGTTATTGTTGTTGCAGTATTGGTTGTGCTGGTGTTGTGCTTTTATGTGTGCGTTTACGATGTCGTGAAGTCAGTGTTTTCTTTGGTTTGGTTTGGTTTGGTTAGGGTTTTAGGGCTCCATAAACTCTATAAGGTCATTTCGGCGCCCAAGTGCTTTCTTGTAACTGGCGTCGGTGATGTATTGGTGAGGCTCTTTGCTTATCACAAAGAGAAAGGGAGTTCTGTCCCCACATTTGATGAACCTGTCTGTATCTCTTCTGGGATGTTGTGTCCCTGTACTCAGTGATTTTGGCCTTGACAAGCAGGGTCGAAGTTGTTTAAAGTTAGTTGCATATAGAGGCGCCAGCATCTTTGGTTGTTTTAGCCTCAGGGTCAAAGTAGCTGCCCTCTTAAAACCTTACAGTTCTGCAAGGGTCGTTACTGGCTTCAGGTTATTTCGATGGTAATATGTGGCTTAAATCTCTTGCTGAAATGCAAAGTGTCCTTCATTTGCCCCCCAAAAGAATGTGGAAGAAGTAGAAACACAAGACAGCACTGAGCTTATGATGTATCAGCAAGCTGATTCCAGAAGCTTACATCCCCTCAGAACTGCTTCATTATTCTTGTGGGTGGTTGGCAGGCAGGCGTTCATATGCAATTTGCTTGTTTTTCTTTCTAAATACTCTTTATCTATTTCTCGGTACTGAAATGACCCTCCAATATTGAAAGGGCCTAAAACTGAACGAGAGTAAAGCAAAGTCTTGAGAACATTTAAGTGAGATAAGCAGTTCTGGGCTGGGAAAATGCCTAGTCATTTGTTAGATTTTTTTGTTGTTGGTTGGTTATGTTGGAAGGCATGCGCCCCCCCACCCCCTTAATTTGTACTAATGTTCCAAAAGCTGAAAATTTGGCAGTTCCAGAATTAATGTATTCATAATTGATTTAATGATAAATGCCCTTTCCTTTGTGGGCATCTAATGTAATGGTAAGGCTCTCCATCTCTCATGCAGAGGATGGGAGTGAGAGCTGATAGCCATAATATACGAATGTCTTTCGCTCTGCTGTGATCTGTTCCTCTTAGTCTGGGTTTGCTCTGAAGTGCAAGATGGAAGTGGCCAACATTTAAAATTACCTTAGTTTTAAAGAGGCTTAAAATGATAGACCATAATAAACCAAAGCAAGCCAACCACCCCCCCCCCCCCCCCTCCCTGTCTTGTCTAATGACAAAAGTGACTATGGCAATAGCTTTTGGAATGAGCATGATGTTGTATGAAATCGTATATTATACATTGTATTACAATTCTCACCGTTGTGAGGCCTTGCAGTACACTTATTCTTATATACACGTTTTTGTCATCTGTGTTTTTGTGTTAATCTAATTCTTCAAAAGCTGCTGCAGAAAGCATCGCCTGTGCTCACAGAAATGTATGTCAGTAACCAATCTTGTCGGGGCTGCTCCTTCTGTTTTCTCCCAACATTCTTATCTTTTCTCTGAACTCAATATTCAACCTGCTGAATGGATGGTGTGCGGGTCCCTCCTTCACTCACTACTTCTTTCTAACTGCGACCATTGTCTTGACTGCTTCCTGGCCCAAAAATGATCTTTCAGTGTCAACAGTGCCTTAAAAACAAACATCCTTCAGTGAAAAGATGGCATTGAGGCTCTCTGTGCCTGTTCCTGTATTAACAAACGACCCATGTGCATTTTGTATCTGACGAGGCAGGCACATCATCGCTTTTTATCACCGTCAAAATCATCGTCACAGCCTCAGTCTTCACGGACTTGCATCTAATCTACTCATTGTTGTGCTTTTACACTGGTTTTGTTTTTTATTTGTGTCTTATGTTATTTATTATGCTTTGTTCAGCATTATGTTATTTCTGTCCTTTTTTTGTGTGTGTACAGGACATTTTTCAGGTTTGCTACAGCTGCTGTGGCTGTTTCTTAACTTAGAAAATTTGTTTTATGTTGTTGATAACCAGTCATATTTGTGCTATGCCCTCATGACGAGTGTATCATCATTATTTCCTTCCTCTAAAAAATACTTTTGCTGCCAAGTTAATTTGTTCTTTCTTTCTTTGTCAGTTATATTTTAGTATCGATACTACGAGTTTTATTTAAAATAATGTAGACAGTGGAAAGCCTTTAAATTAGTCTGACTTAGATAAACCTGTGGATTTATGTTTTGTTTTGAAGTGCCAGTCAGGTCGTTGCTGTCTCAATGACTCGTCAGACTGTCTCCCACTGTCTCCCACACATGTGGTCAATACATATTGTCACTGGAGCTTTTATCAATTTACAGAAACATTTGTTGGATTTGGAAAGTTTATTTGACAGTTTGCGTTGATCTTGTTTTGTCGTTACCACTCTGGATAGCATCCTGTGTATTATTGACATTGAACCACTTTGATGTCAGTATGTCTGATTTTTTGTTACACTTAATTTGTGCATGATGTTCTTGAGTTTACAAAGAATTGTTTCGGCTTTGTTGAATGGATTTAGGAATTGAAATGACTAACATGTGCATCCAATTACTATTACCTCCCTGCTTTTATAGGTGAAACATTTGCCAGATAGAACTAGATCCCACTTCTTGTCTCTTCTCATGAAGTTTTTGTTTTTCCAAATTGGATTTTTTACCTCCTGTGTCGAATGAGTATAATCAATATAACCAAGTATATACCCTTCCCAAACGTACGTTGTTCACAATAGGCTAATGCAGTTAGCGTATACTTCCCCACCCTCTCCCTCACTGCAGCATTGGTTCTAGTATTCGAGATATGAACATGCATGATATGTTTTGTCATTGTTGAGTGTGGTTGTTGTTACTGTTGATGTTATAGAGCATACTGTGCATCTGCTCATGCACACTAAGTGACAACTTCTAACCTGTGTGTGTGCGTGCGTGCGAGTGTGTGGGCGTGTCTCCAACCAGCACAGATTTTATGTGAGATTGCACCATCTAATTCCGTTCCCGAATAGAACTGGGAATAATGAATAGGCCTACCGCACCACCTACATGATGGGCAAATATTCACTTAGATTTAGTTTATTCACTCAATGGATATTTTCATGTTTAGTTGATTAAAGTAAAGTTTACTTCATAACTATCAGAGTCACAATTTGAGAATCAGCCTTGTAGTTTTGCTTTTGGAAAAATGAAAGACACCAACCTCAATCAGTTCGAACATTTTCAGAGATTTTGCATGCTGTGTAGGTTATGGGGAGGGAAATAGCAAATTCTTGAATGATGGCACATGGTTTAGCTTTTATGGTTGTAGTTCTTAGATACAAGGGAGAGCAGCCGTTCCATTAACTAAGTAAAATCATATATGAAGGAGAAATGAAGATGTCCGGAACAAATAAGACCTAAGATGTTAAAGTTAAGATACCAAAGAAATTGTTTATGCCATCATGAAAACTGTTTTGAGTTACCAGTGCAGCAATGTCTTTCACCGGAGAAAATCTGGACGCGGAGTGCATTGTAAACAAAATCGCAGAGACAGCTCTTCTGTCGATAATAAAAGTAGAGTGCATTTTCATAGCCCATATCCCTGCTTGGAGCAGGCTGTATGCCCTTAACTATCTGTTAAATGAAAGGCAATGACCTAAATCATTAAGATTGCTATCAACTGAAATAAAACATTCTTTTTTTTTCTTTTTTTTCTTTTTTTATCTTTTTTTTTTATAAAACATTCTCTTAAATGAAAGGCTATGACCTTAGTCAGTTTTAAGATTGCTATCAATTGAGGTACAGCATTGAATGTTCACCAAGACACATATAAAAGTTGTATTATGAGCTCCAATTCTGTGTGTTTGTTGTATGAAGCATGATAAGCATGAGCCTCCTTGTGTCCCCCCCAGGCTGGCCAGACATCAACAACGCCAGCGGCAAGGGCGAAGCGTTTGCTCACGGTAGATATGGCTCCAGCAAATCCTCGTATGATATACACTACTCGCAGAACGACACCTATCAAGAGTCGATGAACCGCCGCAAGGCTATGTCTGCACGCTCTCAGGTAAGAATTTGATTTAAGGTGCTTTGAATATGAGTTTGAATAATTATATTTGTGCTGTTGACGCTTATTTTAGTAAGAAGTAAAGAAGGAAAACAAAAACAAAACAACAACCCAGCTTTCCAATGAAGAGTTTGTTAGAAACCTAACACTTGCAAGGAACTGTGAATAGAACTTCTTTAATTAAAGGGACATGAAGCCAAACGTTTCATCTTATACCATTAGAAGTTGTGGGTGGGGAATGCTATTCTGAATCATTTTCTTGCACTGATCCTTTCAAATCCTCGTCTTCAAGTTTCCAACTTTTTTACTTAATGATCACCGGTGCTGTGTTGTAATGGTTAGGCTTTTAGCCTGTCATGCAGAAGACCCGAGTTCAATCCCGCCGTGGACGATCTGCATTTTTTTTGCTGGAATTTTTTCCCTCTCAGCCCGGGTTGGCCCTGACAAGCAGGGTCGAAGTAGCCTGTCTCTTAAATGACCTTACAGTGTTGCAGGGGATGTAAAACTTTAACCCTAACCAAACTTAATGATTCAGGGATGCCAATTTTCCGGAATTCCGTCAACACTGACAGCTCCGTCAGCCCCTTTTAACTTAAAATCATCCATGTTTCTACAGTATGTAGAATAGATCATTAAATTTTTTTTCATTGATGGCGATGAACCACGTAAAGTTCAGTAAGGAATTTTTTGGTTGAGTTGGCATCCGTGATGATTGTCCCTTCTTTGGTTTTTTTTCCTCGCACAAAGTAGTCTTAGAGCATGGAGGTAAACCAAAAGCCAAAAATCAAACTAAACCAAACCAAAAACTTTGTAAGGACTCATTTGTGTTGGATCTCTTCCCCAGTCACAAAGTGCAGCCATGTTCCGTTCTCACCCGGGCCAAGTGACAGCCCCGCTGGCCAAGCCCGAGCCTATAGAGATAGCAGACTACTGCCATGTCAAGGTGAGACTGGGACATCTAGCTTCTCTCTTACGCACTGGTTTATCTCTGTGCATATTTACATTAAATCCAAAATGATAAATGCATGTGATTCCTAGACAATGTGATGAAGCTAGACTTTTGAAAAATTAAGAGTGCAGTTTTGACCATAGTTTATTGTCTTAAAATGCCACATTATATCGTTATGGTGCTTCCAATATGGCCTAACTAACTTGAACTTACAAAAGACAACAAAGAAAATATAAATAAAACTACTTTTGAAACATCTCTCAATGACCTCATCCAGAGGTACAAGAATCACCAACAGATTTACACAACGAACTACACAAAGTAAAGAAAATGCTTTGTGAAACCTCCCGCGGAAGGATGACGTTATTTTTAACCGACTGAAAATTGGAATTCTCTATTTACACACCGACACATCCTTGACGGCGACGACAAACATTTTTGTTTTGTATGTAATTGTAATTTTACCATTAAGCACTTCCTTTTGGAGTGTGTCAACTTCTCGGATGTAAGGATGAAACAGTTCAAAACAAAAGACTTAAAAAAGTCTCTTTGACGTTGTTCCAAGTCACAAAATTTTTAACTTTGTAAAAGAAATTGGATTTTATAACAAGTTGTAAATTTTTTAATGTGAATCAAGTTAAAGATATTCCTAGATAAATATATTATCAGTCTATACTGTAAATGTTTTTTCCTTTTAAACAATGGTGCTATTGCACTTTTTAACTTTTTAATAAAACCCTTCTAAAGTGGACAAAGGCCAAATGTGCTTCTCTGCGGCGAAATAACCTGTTGATGGAGCAGTAAGACCCCAAACAAACAAATAATCAGCCTGGGTTGACCCTGGCAGGCAGGGTCGAAGTAGCCCGTCCCTTAAATGACCTTATAGTGTTGCAAAAGAATGTCGGTGGGAGTGTCACTTCAACGGAGAGAGTACACTAAGGGATCCACAGGGATTCAGAAGAGTTGCTGGTATAAAACGTAAAGTGAAGAGCTAAAAAACACACCAGACCACACATAAACAATGTGTGCAGTTAAGTATGTTTAACTGTACACAATTGGTTGAGTGTGGTGTGTTTGTTTGGCTTTTCACTCTATAGTGTTGCAAGGGACGTTAAGCCGAAACCAAACCAAATCCAACACTATAATGTCTTGTTCCCCCTCCAGGACGCTGTGCCACTGCTGCCTATGGTAGATCACGACTACCAGATAGTGGAGGACGCCCTCCCACCCGGACAGCTGCACCGCATCCGCTCCACCAAGTCACCCATCAGGGTCAAAGGTAAGTCTGCTTTTGCCCAAGGCACCTTTTCACTCTTTTCTGCACTTCTTTCTCTCTCTCTTTCTTTTTCTCCTCTCTCTCTCTCTCTCTCTCTCTCTCTCTCTCTCTCTCTCTCTCTCTCTCTCTCTCTCTCTCTCTCTCTCT
>JAUKPP010103664.1:0-15650 GCA_032273245.1 Phyllaplysia taylori
TCTCTCTCTCTCTCTCTCTCTCTCTCTCTCTCTCTCTCTCTCTCTCTCTCTCTCTCTCTATCTTTCTCTCTCTCTCTTCTTTCTTTCTGAATTCCTCTTTCTCTTTAGAAAGAGAATGAAGAAGAGATGACCTCTGTGTTGTTCCTCAGAGCGCCTGCTACAGTGTGGAGGGTGTGGATGAGCAGCATGAGTTTGCCAGGCTCAAACAGTCCATGGAGATGGTGGGATTCTCACCGGAGACACAGAAAAAGTAAGTGCAAAACATACTTGAGATAGGATTTGGAATATGGTAACCGCAGAGATGCAAAGAAAGTATGGAAAAATATATTGACACTTATACTTAGATAGCAGTTCAGACCATAGGTACAGAGAAATAATTAAAAAAACAAGCAAACCCAACCCAACTTGTCCCAGGCATGCTAGAGATAAATTAGTTTATACATATTTCAGTGCAACCTGGAGACCCTAGTGATTAAATAAGATACTTGTTGAGGCATCAGCTGTTTCTTTGACTTTACTGTTTTAGTAAAAATATTCCTTTGATTTTGAAATTTTAACTTTTATGATACCTAGTGTTCAATATAACAGAACTTTGCTACTGAGTGTAAGCTCTGATTGGATTTTACAACTCATTAGCAGGATCCTTTTTATTTACTAGAGAGCTGTTCAAATTTACCTGTTCAGTGTGCCTGAAATTACCCCCAGGATTTGTTTCTCCAGCAATTTAATTGTCATACATGATTCAGACCTGTTAAAAGTCCGACAAAATTTTACTGCGATCGGAACTTCCGACAGCCTCCTACGGGAAGTGTACATTTGGCTTTCAACTTTTGGGCTGTACGGCCTTTCAAAATTTTCAGACAATTAGGTGGGCAGCCACTTACAGGACTGATGATTTAACCCTTTGTATACCATCTCTTCCTCTTCCTCTTGCAGATATTTTCTTTCCTAGGGCACTGACTTGTGTCTTTATACATGTATATCTAGGTGACGGTTTAGGTATGGGGTGAGAGCATAAAGAGTAGTTTTGCACCCTTGTGTCATTTTCTAAATTTCTTTTCATTGTATGCGTTATTTCAGAATCTTCAGTGTTCTGTCAGCAGTTCTTCACCTGGGTAATGTGGAATTTAAGAAGGTAAGTGAAAGCTTTTTATGCTTGAAGATAAATTCTTATGAAATATATAAACAAAAGTGTTTTGTAAATTTTTATGATTCTCATATTACATAGGAGTGTTAGTCTAATCCATCCACATGCATGCACCAGCATCATTGGTTTAATGGTTAGGTTCTTCGCCTATCATGCAGAAGACCTAAGTTGAATTCTTGCGTGAGGATTAGCATCTGCATCTTTCGGCTGGGATCTGTCCCCTCCAGACCGGCTTGGCCCTGATGGCGAGGGCCTGAAAGATCATCTTCTTCAGAATATACTATCTTTATTGGTATTGTGAATTTATGGAAAGATTTTAAATTATTTAAAAAAAAAAAAAAGCCCTAAACCTCTCCTGTCCCAATGCTTATTTAAAAAAAAAGAAAAAAGATATACATGTCAGCACTGGAAAGTTTCCTCATAATATTTTTTGTTTGACAGAAAGGAGATAAGCACCACGATGAGTCTGTGACAGTGAAGAGTGGGGATACAGTGAAAACTATCTCTTTGTTACTCAAGGTAAGAAGATGCAGTTATATGTAGCAATATTTCAATGTTTATTATCCATTTTGTTTTCCTTGGAATAGTACCAAGTTACTGAAGTAAATATTTACTTTTTTGTTCTTCTCTCTAATCAAAGCTTAAGAAATATATTTGATCATTCTCTGTTTGTATGAACACCTTTATAGAAAGTTTGATTACACTTTTTCTCTTTATTCCCTGTACAGGCATTGATAAAGGTAAAAATTCGTTTTGTGATCTTTGAGAATTTAGACCCTTTGACTTTGTTTACATAACATAAAAAAAATTGCGCTCTGTTGGCAATGAAAAATATTCTTTTGTCTTTCAAAGCATAAGTACCTCACTTTTGTTTATCTATAGCAGAACTTTGTGAAAGAGATGAAAGGAGAGAAATTTACATTAAGATAAACCATCTTGTTATGTTGTTGCAGGTGAAAGAAAGATATGTGCTGGAAGCCTTAACGCAGAAGAAGACAACAGCTGGGGATGAAACCTTTGTCATCAACTACAAAATGGAAGATGTAAGGAAAAAAACAATCATAGGGTTTAAGAAGACCGGGGATTTTTTTCAGCACCCCTTTGATTATTCATTTTGTTTAGATTTGTGTGTAGTTTTTAAATTGATATCTGAATTGTTAAGAAATGGCAGAGTTATTCGGACATGTTTTTATTTACATGTCAGCCTAAAAAGAAAATCCTAATTGTTATTTGAATGTAGCAGGGAGAATTGGTGTAGCCGTTAATGCTCAGGATGATTTATCTCATCTTACTGTTTTTCCTTTTGTTGGTCTGCACCTGAACTGTCAGTACACTTTGAAGTATTTTTCAGACCTGTTAAAACTGACACGGTAGTTCTTATATTGAACTCCTCAGGCTATTGCCACACGAGACGCCATGGCCAAGTGCATCTATGGGGCTTTGTTTGACTGGATCGTGCTCAAAGTGAACCAGGCTCTCTTGGCCAAAAAGCATGACTCGGAGCATGAAGGAGAATCCATTGGTGTACTGGACATATTTGGCTTTGAGGACTTTGGTCGCAACAGCTTTGAGCAGTTCTGTATCAACTACGCCAATGAGCACCTACAGTACTACTTCAACCAGCACATCTTCAAGTTTGAGCAGGTTGGTAATTGCTCCATCTAAGAAATCCACCATAGATCATCAATTTTCTATTTTGCAGTTATTTACATTAAATAACTCTAAAGAGTTAAATATGCTGTCCTATCACTCATAGAATATTAATGTCCAGCGCTATTTTTATCCCAGAATTTGAAATGATATTTGGGCTGTGAGTTAACTAAAGATTGACTTTTCATTCTGTGGCTAAGTTTCCTGAATCGACATGATTATTGGTATTCTATGTAGTTTCATTCAGTTGCAACCAGTGAAAATGAGTTGAACCTTGCATTTTGGCTATCTGAAGTTGCTGGCATCACTAGAAAGCCAATGCATCTCCCCTTTCAAATAGTGAAAAAGATCAATCAATTAGGCACAGAGATTAGATTGTTTAAAGGTGCCCAACCACTCAACCAAGTATTAACGGAAAAGGAGGGAAAATCAACATTAAATTGAAAATTGCATAGTATGTTTGTAACAGCTGAGTAGGTCTACATTTGCTCAAACAGCAGAAGAAGCTGGCATCTATATAACTACTACTGCAATGAAAAGATGTTGACTTGTTAAAACCTATTTGGACTTAGAGGGTATTTTTTCACTTAAGGATCTGTGACTTACAGCTCATTTGGACAGATTGCAAGACATTCAATTTGAAGTATGACTTTGCTTTGATGTGAGTATTTCTGGTGCACTGTTTATTGATGCAATGAGATCTGTTTATAAGATTACTAATATTTGCCAACACTATTTCCCTTTCAGGAGGAATATCAGCGTGAAGGCATCCAGTGGAAAAACATTGAGTTCATCGACAACACAGGGAGCCTGGAACTCTTCTCCAAGCGTCCAAGTGGCTTGTTTTACCTTTTGGATGAGGAATGCAAGTAAGTCAACTGGAACTGAGCAAGCAAGCTGAACCCAATCCTGATCTCAACATTTTTGGTCTAAGTCTATCGCACAGTCAACTGTGGATGTGTTGATGTTGTTAGGGGGTGAAAAAAAAAGTGATTCATCATAAGTTCAACATTACGTTTAACAAATATCAAAAAGAGAGGAGAGGGACTTGGACTTGAGAAAACAATCTCTACTTAACTGAAAGTTCAACTGAGAGTTCAACCTGGATGGCATCGATTGTATTTGCAAATTTTGTAGCTTTTTCCTAGAAATTGAACCATATGCTTTGTAGCATCTGATAAATTACATTTAATGAAGGTGATTTGTTTGTACGAGCAACACAATGTCTTGAACTTGAAGATATTAACCCTGTGTCTACATTTGCCACCTGTTCTTTGTCATACTGGAAGAGATGGGAACCTCGTCCCCTCAAACAAAGATTTCAGGATTTTCAACCTGCTGTGAACATGAACATTAAACATTTTGGTCATTTGACTAATTTCACCTGCATTGACCGTTCCCCTGCTTGTGAATGTGCGTTTCCATGTATGAAAATCATCTTTCTTTTTTTCTCTTCCAGTTTCCCGGCAGCCACAAATGAGACTCTGTTAAACAAGTTCACCCACCACCACAAGAGCAACCTGCATTACCAGGTACCCCAGCTGAGGGAAGGAGCATTCAGCATCATGCACTACGCTGGACGGGTCAAGTACTTTGTCAAGGTAAGCTCATCAACTGTTTCTCTATTTAACTTAAGGGCAAGATGATTACCAGTATTTATATGATGAGGAAAGTGCATGATAGGTTGGAAAGGGAAGGAAGGAGGGAATGGAAAATAGCACACAGTGGTTTTAGGTGAAGATTTAGTATTCATGGATAACTGGTATCTCTCGTGTAAAAGAAATGTTCCTTACTTGAAACAGTGATTCTGAGTTCAAAACAGGCTTGTCGTCTGGGATTTTTTCCCTGAGTTTTCCCTGTTGTTAGGCTATGTAAGTAATCTGAAAGTGCAGCAAACAATTGGCTAAGCCGAAGCTGGCAAAGTGAAGATAATAAAGGTGAGCAAACCCAGACATATGCTGGATTATGGTGAATGTTCTTCATCCATTTATTTTGCTTAATAGATCTGCATTTTCACATTAGCTAAGAGAGTTGAGAAAAGTGCTTGTATTTTGAGTCACATCAGATTAAGACATTCTTGCTTTTAACGGAAACTTAAAACAAAATTTAGATTGCACATAATTTATGGAATTAATTTTTAAGAAATCATGATGGTGAGTTTCTTTTAGGTTCCATCCCTTGTAGTTCATCCTTTCTTTTTGTAAATGCTTGCTCAATTCCGAATTTTTATTATTTGTTTATTTCAATTTTATCTAGGATTTCCGGGAGAAAAATCTTGACTTGGTGAGGCCTGAGATTGTTGCCACCTTGAAGAAAAGCAGCCTGGCATTTGTCAGGGAGTTGATGGGTAAGAAATTTTCATCCACTTTCAAAGCATTATTGTCAACTATTGATAAGGATGTATGTAAGGTTCCAAAGACATTAAATTGTACTCTGAAATAGGCTTGTGGTGGTTTTACCACTATGCAGCAGCTAGTCAGTGATTGTGGCGATCTTCTTTGCTTTGCTTGTTGTTAATCAAGGTTTGTTATATCCTTCTCTTTTAATATGAGAGAATAGATGCTGCGGCAAATGAGAACCCCCTCATGGTTGATCTTTGTTTGGTAATATATTTGTTAATGAATGAAGTGTATATTTCAGTCCACGTTCAAATGCCTCTGTAGCTTTATCTAGAGAATTTTTTTTATTATCTTGCTCCCATAATGACTTACAAGTCGATAATTTTTAAATGAGTGCAGTTTAAATTCTGAAGATCTGTCTGAAACCCCCCTCCTCCTTTAAAGCACTCTAGGGCGAAACTGTGTTTTGGGCCATAAAACATTTTGTACTATGAAATAAAATGCTATCCAGAACTATTTCATCTGTATTGTTGTTTCCCAGGCATCGATCCTGTTGCGGTTCTGCGCTGGTCCGTAGTCCGAGCTTTCTTCAGATGTTTCTTTGCTTTCATCAAGGCAGGCGAGAGATACAGGAAAAATGGTGGTATGCATTTGAATGTTTAATACATTTCTCTCTTGCTTTAAAGCTAATTTTGGTTACCAAAATTTGAGTTTTTCAAAGATTAGATACATTGTTCAAATGATTAAGTTTCATTAGAAAAAAAAAAAAATAGGCAAAAACTATCAGTCTCTGTAATAATACAAAACAGCCTGAACCCACTGCCTCTTGACAAAAGAGGAGTCTCATCATAAACTGCTGTTGTGTGATATTTTGTACTTCAAGGGTAGCTTAAATTTTTTTATCTATATGAACCAGTATTGATTGTTCTATTGTATTACTCTTCATATAGAAATTTTGCCGTTTCACTTGGTGTGAGAAGAGCATTAATACTTGGATTTTGATATATGTGTGGTTGGTTTTCAACAAGTAATATTTTTATACCCTGTGAAAATTGCACCACCTGCAAAGGAATTTTTTTCTTGTAATAAAAGTTTACCATCTTAAAAAAGTAAAATTTTGTTTTATTTTACTGATTTTACTGTAATGTCTTTGTGTTTGTGATATGCAGGGAAAGAAAGTCGCAGGCGACCAACTCACAGCAAACGATTGTCAGATCCAACTCTGCAGGATGTTTTCAATGAAAATTTGCTCAAGTAAGATAATCATTAGTTGCATCTGTATGATCACTATTTTTTATTGTGTGTCTTTTCATGGATTTGTTTCTGTTTATGTGTGCATACAAATATGTCATTACCATGCTTACATGTAAAATGTTCACTGGCATATTGTTGTGAACCAAATATGCACATTGTTTTCTATTGTCATGAGCAAAAAGGTAAAGCTTCTTAGTATTCATAATTGTGATTTGCTCTTTGCAATCCTTCTTTATTCTCTGTATTCCCCCTGTTGAATCTACACAACACAAGTCAGCTTTAAAATCATCTCCTAAAATTGGATTTTTAAAAAAATATAGCAAAATAAAAACAAAAAGATTCAGTATGAAAATTTAGGGTCAATGAACCCAAAGTTTTAAGAAATTGTATTTGTGAAGATTGTGGTCAGGCTCAAGGGAATAGTTAACAATATTAAATGTGGTGCGATCTGTCGTCGGTTGTAAATCGCAGGTCATTTGCCAAAATGAGACTTGCAACTCATTTTGATTGGTTTCACGGCAATTGTACCCCGCTTATTCTTTTCATATGAATTGGTGAATTTTGGCTTGTGGTAGTGAATGCTCACCTCCACCCTCTGTGCCACAGTTTCTTACCTCCTCCTCCTCCTCCTCCTCCTCCTCTCTGCACTTGTAAATTGCTTTGAATGGATTTCCCCCTCTTCATTTTGCAAGGCCATAGTGAAATGTGCCTCTTTGCAATGGTTCAATAAGAATATCATGTTGTCTGTTTAGTTAGAGAGTAGAATTATGTTTTTTCAGTTCTATAGAAAAGGGAATATGCTGTGATTCAGTGCTGTTGCTAACATGTATTCGTTTTTGTTTTGTGTTTTATGTGGTTGAAAACTGTGTAGATAATGCCCTAAAACAATTTCAACTGACTGCAGAGAATATCAAGCAAGTTGCAATATTGTGTTGAATTTTATTTGTCATCAAAGAGATGCTTTATTTTGCATGCTTTTTACTTTATTTCTTGCGGAGCTAAAACATATGCACTTTCTCTCTTGGAAGCATAGCACCCACCATCCAATTTGTTTGTTGGGAGTTTTTGCTCATTACCTTTAATTTCTAAAAGATTTTTAGTTCACCTTGTCTCATGATTTAATGTATCAAGTGCTATGATGTAGAATCATTTCATCACAATATATTTCTTATTGAAATATTAGTAATTTAAAAAAAAATAATGGACTTTATAGTTTATGTAATGATTCTCCTGCAATTCGGTTATTTTATTCTACTTTGAAAACTAAGGTAAGCAGGATTTTTATAACAATATTTTTATGGATTTTGAGTCATTCATGTGTATAGAAGAATAACAATATGCTATCAGGAAAAGAGAAATATCAAACACGCAAATCAACAGTCGGTTCTGACTTGTCCTTTCCTGGTAGAAATTATATGATCATAATTTGATTTGATATTTGATTCATTTTGTCAATCAAATTAAAGTGGGTAGAGATTTGAGAAATTTTTGTATTTATAAACAGACCAATTATTATGACACGCAGTTGACTTTGACCCGTAAGGATATTCACAAAAGACTTTTCTCTTTCTTGTGGGCAGCGTTTCCTTCAACCATGCTCATTTATCCTCTACATGTAGATTTTATCATGTGGCTTCCACGGCCGCGGTTTTGCGTCGGATTCAGTGAGTGATGGAATGAGTCACAGTCTGACACAAACACACAAACCACGACTGCCTCCGTAGAGCTCTCTGTCTCCTCCTCTCTGTCTCGTCACGTTCTGATTAACCAAAACTAGTTTTTCTCCCCCTCCATCCCCCCTTGCTGCCTTACTTCTTCTGCCTCTTTGCTGTGGTGTAGTGAACTAATAGAGTGTGCTCTGTAGGCTTCTAATCAAACCAGTTGTTGGCACCTGAGATGAAATGAGACGCGTTTTGAGATTAGATATACTTTATTGATCCATGAGGGAAACCTCAGTAGTCTGGGTGGGTTTTTCATACAGGCATCGTGGCAAAGACTTAGCATGAATATGAAAGTACACATTACATTCATGCACAAAGATACACAATGCTCACAACATACTCCTCACTCGTAAGAAGCACACATTAACAGTTGTTCTGAGAATGGCAAAATGAAATTTATTTTTAGAATGCAAAGAAATTATCTAAAAGATGATTGTATTTTAATGAACACTGATGGCCCTACCAGTCTCTACTGCTGTACATAGAACTACTAAACTCTTGAATTCAATGTCAAGAATTTGATAGATCACGGCAGTTCACGATACACAATTCTTGCATGAAGTTTGAATTTTGTGAGAATTATAAAATTTAATAATTGACACAACACATCTATGAGATTGAATTGAAACTTATATACCAACAACATAGAGAGTCAATGTTATTATATTATGGTATTGACAAAGGCTCGGCAAAAGCACAATCAGGAATATCTAGGTATAATTTTTCTGATATAGACAGTAAGGGATTTCAATACCGCGTATTCAGTTTTGAAATTATTTGTGTTGTTGGATGAACACATGGAATAAAAACTTCAATATGTCATGGTGTTTATAAAGTTACTCTTCCACGCTTGTACATGTCTGTTGTGCACTCTTAAATATGGTGGAAAACATTTGTGCACACACACACACGCACACACACTTACACAAAAAAACACAAACACACACAAACAAACACACACACACACACGCACACACACTTTGCCTGCGCACATGCATGCGCTGGAGGATGATACTTACCGAGCACTTCTTTCTCTATCTATAAAAGAATTGCCCGCCTCTTTTGCTTTTTACTGTCCAGGTTTGCTGTCTGCTTGTCTGAGGTGCTGCTCTCACACAAACTCTCTTACATTGCCTTGAGGACATTTTGATAATTTTTCAACAAGATTTGGCGTAATCACTTTTGCTCACAATGAGCACAATGCTTGCACAATTGCAAATTTGAATTTTGTGAGAGTGGTAAAGAAATATTAATAGAAAAATGCATAGATTTTGCGGCAAGCTTCGTATAAGCCATCAATAACTTGGAGCATCAAAAGCATGGAGGAATTGTACTTCAGGTTATACACATCAAAGGCATGGTTCGTAGAAAAAAAAATATGCATATGAGATTCAGAAAAATACATGCAGTTGTAGTTTTGTCAGAGTGAGTCAATAATCAGTCATCACACTTTTTGCATGGAAACTGGGGTGGTTTGTTCACATGAAATATGCATATGATAGTGAAAAGTATGCCTTCTTAAGGCAACAAATCTGCTATTTTGAAAACATCCAAGTAATTAGATATTGGCTTGACTATTTACACATGTCCATGTCCCGTTGAAGTGTCTGTGTGCTTCTTATGAAGGTTACGTTAATACTCTACCAAAACTCAAGGTACTTTGTTTAGAATGATATAGTCCACATAACTGTAGAAATGAAATGAACCAAATCCATCTTTTTTATTGGACTGCCATTACAAAATATGGAGAAATGAAATGGTCCAGAATTGATGCCCCTGAATAAGAAAGAAGAAAACAGAACATTATGTCTTAGAATTTTGCCCATAGCTTTGGGCTGCTTACCTTTTCATAAGTGCGTTTTCAACAATAGTTTGCTTTGAATTATAAGACTGAAACATCTGAAAAATATGAGTTCCTTCCAATAATTTCAGGGCATTTCGATATAATTCAGTCAAAATTTCTCCTTAAAAATAATCTTTTCAATGTCAACATTTTTCTTGCAGATCAGCACATTGAAACACAAACAGGAAACCTCGTGTTATAAAGATGTTACGGAATGTTAAATACAATCGTGTTGGCCACTTTTCAATGTGATTTTGAAGCCAATACCTCTATGAATAGATAACGTCTTCCTATCTCAGTGCAATTTGTGAATATGAAACAAGCAGAACTGATGCATGAAAAAAATCAACAAAGTCAGTGACCAGATTTATATTTCCTGAGTGGAGGGGAGGATATCAGAGCTAGGGCATTTTGCGCCCATGGATAAGTTAATTATGTTTTTCGTGTCATGAGCTTTGTGCATGCTTTCCACAGGAAAAATGTTCATATGTTGTTCCTTTTTTTCTGTGCTCTTTGTTTCATTTTAATTTCTTTTTTATTTTCATTTCCCCTTTATGTTTAGACTCACATTATATTCCTAGGAATTTTTCAACATAGGTAGACCAAACACCTCTCAAAACAAAGTGTAATTCTGTTTGATGGTGAATGAAACACTAGAAATAGCTATCATAAACAGAAACAATGCACATGTCTGAAAACATGTTCAGTCCTTGTGACAATCCTTGTGTTGCACTGAACAGCTCTGCCCCTGCCGGCTACCCGCCCCACAGCCAGCAGCAACATCAGACCACTGTGGGTCGACGGGCCATGCTCTACCATCAGGCCAACCAAGTGAGTGCAGCGGAGCGAGAGAGCCTGCTGGTTCAGCACCACCGGGACGAGATTCACGAAGAGCTGCTGTTGTACAGCACCCTGGAGACGAGCCTGCCGGAAAACGATGCTCGAGTCATCCGCCGAGCCCGCAGACTCCTCATGTAATGTCACTACCCCTTCCTATGCCATCTAAAGTAATCAGGGTTGGGGGACGGGGGAGGAGGGACATGGGAGACGGGCTTAAAGGATGTTAAAATCACTTCTAGTTCAAAGTGGAGTATTTTTTTTTTATGTTAGCCCAGGGAACATTTTGACAAAACAGAAGGCATATTTTCCAACGTTTCAGATTGAAAACCCCCATTCTTGTCATATGTTATCTGTGACAGCTGGATTTTTTTATAATATAGTTCACAGGGATGGAAAATGATCAGTCGAAAATCAACTGATCTTTTCATGTGCTACATAGATTTGGAAACATACGCTTATTCAATTGTGGATTAGTACGTCAGGTCCCACTTGCGGAAAAATGACGGAGCAAATAAAAATGACGGATCTCAGTAAATTTACGGAAAATTTTCATCCATGTAGTTACATATTTCTAACAGATTTTCATAACTTTACTCCTCTAACTTAAACTTGGATTTTGAATTTATTGTTCTGACTCAAAGTCACTATCATAATTGGACCGACAGAATAGAAAAAAACCCAGACACCCCCCCCCCCCCCCAAAACCCTACAACCACAAAACATTTTTGATTTGCAGCCAGATGTGCAATAGTCCACATGCAATGAAATTCTAACTGGTGCACAAATTGATAATGTTAATGGGTATCGTATCAGATACTGCAGAAGTTGACAAAGATGATTTATAGAATTAAGTGAGTCATTTCTGTTGTTCTCTTTTCGTTTTTCCCCTTGTGTTCCTCCTGATTTTTTTGCTACAAAGCTGTGCTTTATTTTATTTTCCCGCGCAAAACTTTATTTGCCCTTTACCTACCCCTGAAATGCCTTATAGACTCGTTGTTTGGAAGTGACATCCAAGTCCCCCAAAACTGCATCGTGTTTGTTGTGGACGTTTTCTGTTTTATCATTTTCTCTGTCTAGAATCTTGCTGTTGGTGTTGTTGTGCATTTGTTGATATTTTAACTCAAACTTTAATCAGACTAAAAACAAATGCCTTTTTTTCCAAATACTTTAATACTATTAATGTAGTTTATATTGGTATTGATTTTAAAGTAATGCTAATGTTAATCATGGCATTGTCTCAATGACTCTTCATAATATTATTTATTTCTAACACTCTTTCACTGAATTACATGATTAGTTTCAAATATCTAATAAGATATTTTCACTTACATTCAAAGGCTGTAAATTGATACAGCTTTTGTCTGACTAGGAAATTAAGACAACAGCAACAGAAAACAACAATGAAGGATAATGCAAACTTCTGATCAGTACTGATATTTATTTTTATTTTTTTCTAAAACTAACCCAGCTAAAGTAAAAGATAGCATTTTGCTCAACCTCTTACTCATTATCAAAACTTATTTTGGCTCATCTTGAAAGTTAAAAATAATTTCTTGATCTGACATTAGTTAGCATAGTTGCAAGTATTCATGTGCTGTAATTCATTTTCTTTTGTTTTGTAGCAGCGTTTCATCCATGGTTTGCCACTGATTGCTCAGATTGTATGTCCTCCTTCTTGTGCATTGAAACACAGAAGTTTATTCCTTCTGTATAACTGAGAAGTCCAGTAACCTAGGTATTATTTGAGTTGAGAGGAAAGTTTTTATCACCCTTACTTAAATGTCTTTTTTATTGAAACTTTGTTTTCAGGAAAAACAAGTCTTTCAAGCCCAAACCAAGGCCTTCTTTGGTAAATAACGTGGGTTTTCCAATGATTTTTACTCTTCGCTTCAATTTTTAATTGAATGAGTCATTATGACTACTGGCATTTCAGCATTTCACATTCATGAGGTCATCTTGCAATTTTCTGATTTTTAAAGTTATTTCAGTTTCTTGATAGTAGACTGATACATCATCAATTGTATGAAATTCATAAATAAGCTAAGACTGTTGTTACTGAGAAATGTGTTGATGATTGTCACAAGGTGTTCCACAGATTTTGTTTCCTATTTTGTGAAAGTTACCCGTACAGATTGGTTATTTCGTGACTTGAATAGATCCAGATCATATGAAATGGATCATTTTAAAAAAAAAATTTTTTTTAAATTTATAAATTTTTTTTAAGGTCTGCATTTCAATTTTCTTGTAAAGGTAAAAGAAGTTAGTTAGATTTAGTATGAATTGTATTAGTTTTACTGTTTCTCTAATGCAGTTGTAATTCAATTTAATTAAATTCCCAAATTTACATGTGAAATTTAAAAAATCATGAGCTGATTTCATTTGTCTCTACAGAGTTTCCGTGATATTAAAGCCCTGAAAGCCATCGCCAGCCGCAGCATGCCCGGCAGTGTCAGAGGCTCTGGCTCAGGCAGTAAAAAACAGCCTCCGACTGTTGGAGCACAGTTTCAGGTGAGAGAAAATCTTTATTGTTAGCTTACTTGTTGTCAAATCTGGTGCAGTGATTGGTTAAAGCATTTTATGATGATTGTATTTATACAGTGTATATCCCTGTGGAAAGCAGGCTTCATGTGCTTTACATTATTGTTGCACTCGTTTAAGTTTTTTAGTCAATTCATCTTAAGCTTTTACAAATACATAGATTGATGTGGAGCGTCTATGGCTGAGTAGAAAAGCACTCATCTCAGATGATGGAGGTTCTGGGTTCAAATCCTGGGAGGTTCATCGCGTCTTTTTTTCCCTTGAGTTTTTAAGCTTAGACTCCGTATTGTGGATTTCTGTTAGAATCGGAAATCCTGGGGCTGTGTAAGAGTGGTGCTACTTTCTCTTGTAAATGCGAATTAGTAGATATTCATGAATTAATCCTTTACAAATTAATAACTTGGTAGTCTTTGTCATAGTTGGTATTTCATTTTCCTTCTTGTCAGAACTATCTGTGAGGTGTGTGACACGATCTGATGATTGACCTCAACGTGATTGGAATATTGAAGTCAAGAATGTATTTTGTAGGATGGGGAGTTCTCTTCCTTCTTAATTGACCTTTTTTCTTTCTTTACTATTTGATGAGAATGTTTAGCGTTTCATCTTGTCAACAAATTAATGTTGCTTGTTCTGTGTCTCCAGTGGTCTCTCTCCCGGCTGATGACAACGCTGAACCAGGCCAATCCCTACTTCATCAGGTGTATCAAGTCAAACAGTGAAAAGGTCAGGGCTAGTTTTTAAATTTGAAATTGGAAAGCATCCTTTGAAAAGAATTTGCTGCGAAAAATTCATAATGTTTCTCTTATCTTTTTCTTATAATTTTCCTGATTTTGTCTTATCTATCTTAATTTATCTTGACTTGTCTAAGTCAAGAGAAGTGTGTAACATGGAATTAGTAGAACAGAGCATTTACTGTCAAGTAGGAAGTGATTGCAAATTTCTGAATTGAAGAACAAATCAAGCCAGAATAAAAAAGTATTTGGTTTGTACACATCTTCTGTATGAAACTAAGTAGACCGTTTCCAGAGTTTTGGCATTGTCAATTTGGAAAAAACTAAAAAGACTTTATACCTTTTTGTTAAAAAAACAAATAAAACTTGATGAAAAGTCATTGACAAATGATTTATTGTCATGATCATTCCTCATTTACTTTAGGATGCAAACAAAACCAATTTGTATTATTTGTATACAAGCTTTTTTTATTGGACATTTTCCATAGTCCCATGTTGTTGTTTTTCAGGAAGCAAGTAAAAACAATTATTCTTATTATTCGAATACAGTGAGCTTTTTTGCCCATAAGCTAAAGGATATTTGCTGACTGAACAGGATGCAGGGATTTTATCAAGACAATAAGTTGTACAGAAATTGCCACAAAATGACTTGCATTAATGTGAAATGACCCAGATGATATCCCTCATGATTCTATGACAATTTTTACATTTAGGATGTGATGTAGAGAAATGTGAGTAATTGATGTCTTGTACCCGGCAGGCTCCCTGTGTGTTTGACGAGGAGTTGGTGATGAGACAGTTACGCTACACTGGCATGCTGGCCACGGTCAAGATCAGACAGTCAGGATATAACTACAGACTCCTGTTTGAGGTAACATATGCTGCGCTTCTTTTCTCTGTTATCTGGTTTGATCTTGCATTGTGGAGCATTTCTCTGATTATAGTTTCTGCCTGTGGACAAAGCAAATGGGATAGTGTGTTAGGTTCTCACACTGTTGTTGATGGATTTAAATGTAAAATATTCAAATGCAATATGTTGAAATATCAACAATCTTTGGAACTGTATGATACTGATACCCTTAATAAAGCCCCTTGTATATAAATCAGACAAGTCTATGACTGTTTTTTCCACTTTCATGCACAAATGCATTAATAATTTTGAAGAATTTGATAGATGTATACATGCCAAGTTATTTAAATATGCCTTGATCTTAATATCACCGTTTAATATCTTTTAAAGCGTTTTGTAGGCGAATCAAGCAAGCCTCAGAATGTGATCTTGTTCTGTGTTTTACAGGAATTCACCCAGCTCTACAAGATTTTACTGCCTCGCAAACCAGAACACACCAAGGCAGACATCAGGAACTTTCTCACTAAAATGGGGCTGCAGCAAGAAAACTACCAGATTGGAATCAACAAGGTATAGAATTGAGGAAATAGCCATCTTCATCCATTGCTTTTTTTTCTGTGTTGTGATAATTAAAAATGTATGAATCGGGAATAGTGTTGATGGAATAAATGTTGGTTTTCTTTTGTTTTTTGGGTTGTTTTTTTTTATGGGGGGGGGGGGGGGAGGGTGTGAGAGAG
>JAUKPP010103774.1:0-2500 GCA_032273245.1 Phyllaplysia taylori
CTCTCCTTCTACATTCTGCTTGTGTACATAGTACATCCTAGATTACCATAGCTGGAATACATGACATACATTGTGCAATATCTATTTATTTATTTGCAAGAACACTCAAACATCTGGACAATAGGGAGCATTGGGGAAGGGGAGACAGGGAGAGAGAAAGCTAAGGAAAGGGCGCGGGGGGGGGGGGGGGGGATTCAACAAACATGTCGTAATTTGTTTGGTTACAAGTTTTTTTTTGCCCTCTGCGACACTGTAAGGTCCTTTAACCTTGCTTGCCAGAGCTGTACCGGGCTAAGAGGAGAAAATCCAAGCAGAAAAAATCGCAGATCGTCTACACCCGGGATCAATCTCGAGTCTTCCGCAAGATAGACGAAGAGTCTATTACACAACATCGCCGGTTGCGTGATTAATGAAAGAAACCCTAGTGTTCTATTTCAAATCTTCATCCCTATTAAAGCTTTCAATCGTCATTTAAGATTTTTATGCGAAAGCTATTGCTGAAAGCGGAATGCCTGTTTCAAGATAATGTTTTCGAAAATTAAAATGACAGCAATACTGAAATTCGAGACTTAGAATTTTTTAAAAACCGTTGAGAAAAAGCAAACAGTACAGATTGGACAATCAAACTAGGAATGACATGTGAAATTGTGGGACAAGCCTTCAATAGTTTTGTTTTACTCTCTTTCACTTAACCTCCTACCTGGTTTCATTAGCTTGAATAATATTTAGTGTTGGCTTTTCCCGTCCAATAGAGTGATGGTCCGTTTTCGGCCCATTCTGAGTAAGGATCGAGGGATCCCTCCTTTTTTACTGTTATCGTTGATGATGTTAACAATACTTTTGTCGCCTGTGCTGTTGTTGTTGCTATTGGAGTCGCGATATGTTGTTTTTGCTGCTGCTGCTATTATTGTAGTTAATATCTCATGTTGCTGGTGTTTTTCTTATTACTTAAGCAAGATCGAGTTTCTTTGTTTCGTTTGGGTTTTACGGTTCCATCTACTCTGTAAGGTCGTTCCGGTGCCGAAGATCGAGTTTGGCACCGAAGACCCAATCAAAACAGTAATAGTAGCCATTATTCCAAAACAAGAAAACTGATGTGCTCTCAGAAAAATACGTTTCCCTAAAAGACCGTTGGACCAATGCATCTCGAGCATCAAGATACTCTACCCAGAATTGAAACCTCTTTTCTCTTAAAGACTTAATGGGACCATAACTGTTCCTTTTTTATTAAGAGTTATCTCTGGGTGTGCAAGCTTTCTACTGCTTTAGCCTCTTGATCGAAATAAATTTAACGACTTGTACTTAAAAGGCACGTGTTTTTAGAATGTATGCAAACTTGCTTTCGTTGTAGTGGGTTTTTTTTATTTGTTGGTTTTTGTTGGTGGTGGATTTTTGGGTGGTATTATATTCAGGGGTATGGACATGTAAGCTGGGAGTGGAGGATGGTTTTTGTTCGATTTTTTAATATACTTTTTTATGTGGAAAAAACATCAAACAACGATGGAGTCCATGATCTTAATCACTGCAACATTTGATTGAAATTACACGTTACGATATCGCGTTCAATAAAATTTAAACGTTCTCCATATTTTTTATTCCTTTTATCATATAAATAGCTTCAAAAGCCTAACTTACAATACGCGCACATGCATCTACAAAAAAGGCCCATCACGTGAGCCTTGAGCCTTGAACCGAGACCATAAACTGCAGGATGTTGCTCTCCAAAAAAGACCTACGCTCTGTCCTATCGACATTTCTCCGAAACCAAATCTTAGCTGGCTACTTTCTAATGTCATCTTGCCACTTTTTCTCTGACCTTCCTGTTTATGGTTATTCTTGTTCATGGAGTCTACTATGCTCAATTTTTGTTCACCTGTTCATCCTTCATTCTTCTGATGTGACTCAGCCATCTAAAGTTTTGTCTGATATTGATTTCAAGCCGAAAGGCGCGAGCGCAGGTGGTTGTTAGATCTGTAATGTAAAATAGTCTGAGAATAATAAGTCTGCATAGTTAATTGAATACAAATTGCTCAAAAGGGGGTCTTTTGAAATATCCCACTACAGTTGACTCTGTGTTTTATATCACTGTCCAGGTGGTGTGGACTGACCAACTGTCCACTCTGCTGACCTATGAAGACCGCCGCATCATTGACGATGAGCGCCTAAGCGTGGAGCGTCCCTTCACCAAAGACTGGAATCTGCACATCCGTAATGTCAAATACAAGGACCAGGGACTCTACAACTGTCAGATCAACACCAACCCGGTCAAGATCAAGACGGTTAACCTCAAAGTACAAGGTCAGAGATAATTATTTTGTGTTAAAACTAAAGGTTTTATGGTCTGCTGCAATACTGCTTGGGCTCGGTTTCTTCGAACTCACACTTTGACTGAGAAAATGTCTTTCTTTTTATGCGTTAGTGCAGTTATGACTCTGAGCAATTTGTGACCGTCAGGTTCGCAGCTCGAACTATGTGCTTTTCAGGAAGTTAAGATCACTAT
>JAUKPP010103774.1:5000-13318 GCA_032273245.1 Phyllaplysia taylori
TTTTTTACTCACCATCTGTAGTAATTCTTCTCTATCTATAGATAATTGTGTTCTTCTTTCCTTAGTGGCTCTTTTCTATTTATCCCCTATCTTGTAGGCTAAAACAGCCAAAGGTGCTGGGGCCTCTATAAACAACTAACTTTGAACTAACTTTGAACCCTAACTTGTCCAGTCATTTAGCGTTTCTTCTCTGTCTTTGGAAATTCCTCAAGTCTCTTTCCAGTTACTTTTCTCTCTTCAGTAATTCGTCTCTATTTATTGTAACAAAATCTTGTCTTTAGAAATTATTCGCGAAAAGGCCACCAAACTAACTGTCTCTCAAACAATGCTTTCGTGACTTAGGTATTTTCACAGGATTATAGTGCTTCTTCTCAACCATAGTTTTTCTTTCTTCATGTAGTACATGTTGTATTTCTCTACCCGTAGAAATACTTCTCAAGCTTTAATACTTCTTCTAATTTCATAGCAATAAGGGAGTAATTAGACTACAGTTTATACAATTTCTCAGGGTCAATACTTAAGGGAAAAAATCGCCATAACTTTTTACCTGGCTATTTCGTTTCTGACTCTATCGATAGTTGTATTCAATATCATTCAAGTCTACGAGGAGTGGTTCATTCGATAGAAAAGAAAGAAACACATTTTTTTTCACCATGTCTATTATTTATGCCCCATTAAACACTGAATTAATTGTAATAATATGTCAATGCCATTCCCAAGTCGTTTTTTTATTGACTGCAATCCCATCATTCATTAAATAAATCCATAACCACTCTCACTATACTATTCCCCCTGCCCCTCTCGAACCACCCACCCTTCCCCATCCCCTATTCTCCCCTTCCTTCCTACACCCCACCTCCTTTCTCCCAATTTCTTCCCTGCGTGGTCTTCCCCCTCCCTTTGACGTCCTTCGCCACCTGGACCTCAAACCACCCGCCACATGCACTCACCAACGTGGACTCACCCAGAGATCGGCATCAATGGCGAGGTGCTCATCATTCACAACATCAGCCGCCACTGTGGAGACACCTATGAGTGTAGCGCCTTCAACGGTGTGCCGCCACCAGTCAGCAAACTCATGAAAGTCAGCGTCGAATGTAAGTAGAGCTTATTTATTTATTTATTTATTTATTTTATTATTTTATTATTTATTTATTCATTCATATATTTATTCATTCATTTATCTATTTGCACATTTTTCGATCAATCCCCATTATATTTCCTATCTATATATTCATTCAATAATCCGTTCATTTTTATTACTTTAGTTGTTTTTCGTACAAATAATAAATTATCTTTTCTTTTATCTATCTATTGATTGATTTTTTTATTTATTCATTTAGTATTTTTAAAATCATTTTTTTTTTACTATGTGTCAGTTTCTTTTGCTCTCTTTATTAATTTATTTATCTATTCAACTACTAAGTGGGCGTTGGGTGTAGTTAGGATTAGTGTCCTCCTAAATGAGCACATATTATAGGGTTAATGAATCAATGAAGAAGTTGTCTTCAGACTACTAGGTGTCTACATCAACTAGGACAAGGTGTCGAAGTATAAACTTCCACGATAGCAAAACAGAATTTTGATAGCAGCTTCCGAAAAGCTGTAGGCCTACATATACTCAACTGCAAATCACCGCTCTGCAACTCATGCAATGTATAAAAATGACAGCCCTTTTTAAATGTACCCTAGATGTGTTCTTCCGACCAAGAATAAAATATGGCATAGTCTTCTTGAATAATATTTTATATTTATAATTGATCACATCAAATCTTGTGTGAGAGAAAATTTTAATTTGTTTGACCTAAGCCAAAGTACTATCCTCGCGCCGATAAGGTACTGGGGTTAGGCTTCGACAAACTTAAGCTTACAGAACCTTCAAACTTTCAGTTCCATTCATTAATCGTAACCCACTCCTCCTCCGTGAACTCTCCCCCCCCCCCCTCTTTGTCTCTCTTTCTCTCTCTCTCTCTCTCTCTCTCTCTCTCTCTCTCTCTCTCTCTCTCATACACATACTGACCTCCTCTCTCTCCCTCTCTCATACACACACTCTCTTTTTTCTCTCTCATTCACGAACTCTCTCTCTCTCTCTCTCTCTCTCTCTCTCTCTCTCTCTTTCTCTCTTCCTCTCTATGTTCTGTGTATGTGCTTTGAAAATGAAGACATACGCATAAGTTTAAGAACTCGAAAAGTACCTGTCAAGATGTAATTGCGAAATGCAAACAATGCAAACAAAATGCGAAATGCATGTTATTATCGAATTTCAGGTATTTTAAAAGATTTCATAGATCTCTGTATCAACCGTTATGCAATGCTTTATTGAATTGTGAATAATTTTTGTCGAGTGATATGCCATTAGTTAAGGTAACCCAACAAAATAAAAGTCATCAAAGTCAAAGTCTCCCACTCTCATACACACACACACGCGCGCGCGCGCGCGCACGCACACACACAAACACACGCACACTTTCTTTCTCTTTCATATACGCACACTGTTTCTCTGACTCTATCTCTCATACACGCACACTCTTTCTCTTACTCCATCTCTCATACACACCCCTTCCTCAGTCCCTCCTGAGATCGAGTTGCCCAACAGGCGAATCGGCCAAGACGTTGGCAAGGAGACAATCTTGGAGTGTATCATCACCGCTAACCCACAGGCTATGGGCATCTGGACCAGAGACGGCAAGGAGATGAAGACACTGGTGGGTTTGGTTCATCTCTTCTTGGTTTCTTTTCTTTTTTGTTTTACGCCCCTTATAACTCTGTACGGTCATTTAAGAGGCAGGCTACTTCGACCCTGGCAATAAGGGGTCAACCCAGTTTGAGAGGATCTCAGCAATCCTAGGAGAGCGACTGCGATGCTTCCGTTCTCTGTGTGATAGGCGAAGAGCTGGTGGACAATTTCTGTGGTTCCTATTCAACACAGAGAGAGGGAGAGAGAGTGAGAGAGAGTGTGTGCATGCGTGCAAGTGTGTTTGTGTGTATGTATGTGTGTGAGAGAGAGAGAGAGGTGGAGAGGGGGAGAGAGTGAGGGGAGAAAGATAAAAAAAAAAAAAAAAGAGTATAATGTACATGTAACTTTATTGTTGCAGAATAATATTTCTTTTTTTTCATAATGTTTTTGTTTCCAGTGAAACAAGACTAAGCCAAATATATAAAGTTAGAGTATGCTTTATTCACGTGATGACCCAATTTAGGAAAATTGTCGTAAAACTAAAAGCTGCATAATAAATGGAAGATATGGTAATGACAAAAGACCATTTTATTTTAATATGAAGATTACCATAATGGTACAGATAAGAATAAAAACCCAGTATTTCATCAATTGTTTCATATCACTGTATGCCTCCCAGGAAGTTGATAAGGTTTCTGAGGGACTTGGTCTGCTGCGGTAATAATAGATTGTAAAGCGTACAGAGCCAGTAATTGGGATATGCACTATATTATTGCAATCCATTATCAATTATACTCTCTCATTATTTCTTTCTCTCTCTCTCTCTCTCCCTCTCTCTCCATCTCTCTGTCTATCTCCCCCCCCCCCCCCCCACCCTCTCTGTCCCGCCACCACCCCCACCCCGTCACCCCAATCACAGAGCGGCAAGTACCGCGTGATTTTGTACAACGAGGATGAGTACTCTGTGACCTTGAGTCTACGCATCATGTACATCGAGAAAGAAGACTACGGGCGCTACACGTGCGAGGCCTCCAACAAACTGGGGATGGACAGAGGCAGCATGGCGCTCATTGGTGAGTAGCGATCAATGCATTATGCAGTTTGAGTAGTATATCATCTCTTTTTAAATCATGCAATTTATTCAGATATTTGTTTTTGTAGAGGTCTGTTTTAGATAGAAAAGATTAAAACTCTGTAAAACTGGTAGGTTTTCTGTATAACAGGCGTCAGTTGATAGACCAACCCGCTTTGACGGCAGGAAAACGCATGTACCACCAAAATTGCTCATCGAAGCATATTCCCCAGACAACAGTATGATGATGACACCGACAAACCATTGAAGACGGCCAAAGGACTAGTTGAGACAGTTTCTTGCAGCTGTTTCCGCCATGTGTTGAGATTTCTCTATTGACCAAATCCTTTTCACCATGCTTGGATCTCTAGAAGACGTATCTTTAAAAAGCAGGATTCGTAAAGGAATGAGGAGCTTTTACTGCAGATGAAAGATCCAATTTTACTGGGAAATGACATGGCTTCTTAAAATGCGTGTTTCTTCGCTTTCTGGGCATCAAACAAGTTTCACAAACCTTTTCCGCCTGGACACACTTACAATATGAAAACTTTCGTAAAAATCCGTTGACTATAAAGCGAGATTTTACGAAAACCCAGGAACCTATTATTTTTTTGGCTCACCCTGTATGTCCTTCCCTTCGTGGACTAAAACAGCCAAAGAAGCTCCTGCCTTTATAAAAAAAAACACGTAGGGGAAAATCACACACCACAACCTCAAAACATAGTACGTGTATCATAATTAACCTTCCATTCAATAAACCTTTACTAAAATAGCCAAAGAAGCTGGTGCTTCTATAAATGAATAACTCTTTCAATGGCCCTTAATGGTGGCACCCATTGGGACCTGTTGTGGATTGAAAGTGCGCATCCTTGGTGATGAATAGACATCTTTGACGAAAAGGCATATTGAAATACACACCTGTGGTAAAAGATTGATAATTCTTTACTTGAAAAGAGTAACCTGAAGTCTTGTTTCCCACAGAGTACTCTCGCCACCGCCCCCGCACGACCACGCCCGCCCCCACCCTCCCTCCCCCTCCCCTCACCACGGCTGTGGTCCCCTACCCATCCCGACATGACCCGCACCACCAACAGAACATCTACTTTTTCACGCCAAATCCTAAAGTAGTCAAGGCAGGGGGCAGAGAGCCTGAATACAATAGACACAACAGCGGACTGGCCGCTATAGACCAGCCAAACGAACATGGGAGAAGTAAGTCTCAGTGTTGTTGGTGTTGTTGTTGTTTGTTGTTGTTGCTGTTGTTGTTGATGATTTCGCCGCAATTTTATTGTTATTCTTTTTGCTGTTGTTATTTTCGTCGTCGTCGTTGGTGTTGGCGTGGTTGCTACTATTGCAATTGCTGTCTGTTTTTGTCGTCGTCGTTAACGTCGTTGTTTAAGTCCCTTTCAACACTGTAAGGCCATTCAAGAAACTGGACCTACGTGTTCACCACATCAGAAAGTTTTCAAGGCGGATAGTATCGTAGAGTATTATAAATCAGCGGACTGGCCGCAATAGACCAGCCAAACGAACATGGGAGAAGTAAGTCTCAGTGTTGTTGGTGTTGCTGTTGATGATTTGGTCACAATTTTATTGTTATTCTTCTTGCTGTTGTTATTGTTGTCATTGTTGTAAACGTCGTTGTTGTTGTTGTTGTTGTTTCTGATGTATTTGTGGTTGTTATTATAGTGATTAATTGCCGTCGTTGCTGGTTGGTTGTTGTTGTTTTCAGTGGGGTTGTTGTTTGTTGTTTTGTTGGGTGGTGTTTTTGGTTTTTATTTTTATTTTATTTTTTTTTATTTTTTTTTTGGGGGGTAAATGTTTTATTTGGTTTATACTTTACCTTAACGTTCTTGCAACACTGTTAGGGCATTTATGGGACGGGCTTCTTCGACCCTGCCTGTCAGGCCCAACTAGTGCTAAGAGTGAGTAATCCCAGCAGAAAACGCAGATCGTCTTAATCTGGGATCGAAGTCAGGTCTTCCGCGTGACAGACGAGGAGCTTAACGATTACACCACATACGCCGGTCATCGTTGCTGTTGTTGTTGTTGTTATTGTTATTGTCACTGTTGTTAATAATTCTGCAGCTGTTGAGGGTATTGTTCCCTGTTGATGTTGATGCTGCTTTTGTGCCGTTCTTTTAAAAGTTTTTTGTTGCTATGGCTACTGTTGTTGGTGTGCTGCTGTTTCACATTACATGATATAGAGAATCTGCATTATGTTGAGGATTCAAAGGAAATTAGTGCTTTAAATATTAAACGTCCTTAAAACAAATGAGTGAATATAAAAAAAATTTATATTGCTCCCAATATTACTTTTTTCGCAGCTTATCTTGAACAAGACCAAGACATAAATAATATGTGTACTGAGTCGTAGACTTTCTTTTATTTTATTGTTGTTTTGTTTTTGCTTTCTTGTTTGTTTTGTCTCAGATGTTCACTTCCTTTCCTTCTCCAGGCGTTTCATCAGACTCAGAGTCAGGCGCTGAAACCCATTCGCCAAAAGTATGGCTTCAAGTTCTCTCCGTTGTCATGGTGATGCTGACTCTCTCGACAGACGTCATCATTCCAAGCTGCAGACATAATTTCCACTGCCACGATTTATCGTGATGTGCGAAAATGTGCAGAAATTGGAATGATAGTGTGCACATTTCTACGAGAACGTTCGATTTCCTGTATTTAAAAAAATCCATATGAAACTGCTTCTTCACTATGATACCCTTTCACCTATTTCATGAAACATGGACACAAGCATTTGATCCTATCGAGGTAAAAGAATTCAGTCATTTTGATTGATGACAATGTCATCGTTAACTAACTGTAAATTTGAGCATTTGCAAAAGTTTTTCTTCAGTTGATTGATTGTAAATAGATATGTTCGATTCTTAGAAAACCGTTAAACTACAGAGGACACAGGGAATTTCTAGAAAGACTTGAATGGAAAGCTAGCTTAAAAGCTGAGGTAATTTGTTACATACGGTACTATTGGGTTTCTATTAAATTGACTATAATTTGCCCCTTCCTCTATTCTGCTGGATCGTGTATGAGTATATAGTTCTGCCATTCCGCATTGTTTATACTAAAAAAAAAAACAGCTTCAGGATTTCCCTTAGTTTACAAAATCTGAAATATATTTTAGCAGTGACAAAAATGTTGTAAAGAAAAAGTTATGAAGAGGCAAAATTAACTAAAATACTATGTTTCACCTCGTCGTCTTCAACAACATAAAACTATACCTGTAGGCGTGTTGACGCCCAGCATTAGATAGTATCATTTATTGCTGAAGTCGGCTAAAGAAAAGAATGTTTCGTTGTTATTTTTTCGCCCCTTATCGTTTTAATTCATCAGGTAGAATAGCATTCTGTGATTTTATTCTTGGTTTAAACATTTTGATATGTACAGCCATACTAGAGGTCCAAACTTATTTTCTTTCAATCTAAAGACAAGAGTTTTCGAGTGTTTTTAAACTCACCATATGATGCTTTTGAAACAGTTTAGCTCACGTTAAACATGTATAATATCATTCTTATGTCCCATATTGACGCTAGCATTATTTATCAAGTGAAGTCTACTCTACAGAAGATAGTAATATTGATAAGATCATGTTACAAAGTTCTGAGGAAAATCTACTGACGTCAATAATTGATGTAAACTTCACGTTGATTTTTAAATCCATCAATCGCAAACCTTGCTCACCTGTTGACAGCATTTTAAAAGCATAAAACACCCATTCAAGTTATATCTTTTCTCAACATCTATTACTTTTGGAAAGTGAATATTATGTAGCAAAGAGCGGATTGATATTTGTCTGTCTAAATGTCTGTTTACTCATTGTACGAGTAATACAGGGTGTTCTATTATATTTATCGATTCTAAACTAAAATAACTCAAAACGGTAAGAGACAGAAAGATTCTGTTTCCAAACAATTAATCCTCGTTCATTTAAGTTTTTCCTGGTACAAAATCAACTAATTTCATTTATGGACTGCGCGAAGACTCAAGTTTGTGCAAAGAGGCCTCGATTTTTAGCGCGTAGAAATGACGCTAATCTTGCTTTTCCGGAGTGCGTATTCTGCGTTTACAGAGAAGATCGTGCGACTGCATCTGAGAAAATTCCAACTGAGCGCAGCAAGAAAAGCACAATTCAAAACTCGATCAGAACTTGGTATCAAAGTTGGTAGAAACTGGTGATGTGAATTTCAATGACAGCAAGGATAGCAAGAAGTAGATTTGCAAACTTCACTGTGCCCGTTTACAATTTTTAAAAAAAGACGACTTTATTGATTTGATACTCCGAGAAACATCCATCGCTTTTTACCTTCAAACAAAATTCACAAAATTCTTTCTTGTTAGACATGACAAAAAACTTAAATGGTCAGTAAATGATATGCAAGAAAAAACCGTTTGCTTTCACTAAGAGTAATTGCAATTTGGAATCGATCAATGTAAAAAGTAACAACCCACCCTGTACTTTATGCGCTGCAAGACGCGCTTGATTTTCGGTCCGTTCTTTTCGTTGGGGGGGGGGGGGGGGGGGGGGGGGGGGGGGGGGGGGGGGGGGGCGGGGGG
>JAUKPP010103885.1:0-15636 GCA_032273245.1 Phyllaplysia taylori
CCCCCCCCCCCCCCCCCCCCCCCCCCCCCCCCCCCCCCCCCCCCCCCCCCCCCCCACAACGTATCGTTTTTAATTCTTTATATACCTGTGATTTTCCATTGTAATGCACATTGAGCATCTTGTCAAGATGAAAGTGGGCAACAGAAATGCAATCTATTGTTGTTATTATTATTATTATAATTTGCCATGTGCTGAATATATATCAAATTAAGAGATGAAATTCTATAATGGAGTAATCTTTTTCCTACCTGATATTTAAGGATGTCAATGTTAAAGTATGATGCTGCTTTGTTCTGGTCTCCCTGCAGCTTAAGATGATCTACCAGGTTCGACATATTGAACTCGTAAGCCAGAGCATCTGAGGTACTTTGTGCTTCATTCCTGAAAAGTAAATTAAGTCAAATACTCCATGTGTACAAATAGACATTAAAGGCACATAAGAATACATGCTGTCACTTGTTCACAATTGTCATATCTATAGCATTGAGTGACAATATCTGTATCTGTTTAATAACTGCACTATCTTTATGCGGCATTCAAAAGAGTAGAAACAATTGAGCAGGTTACAGAGACACGTCAAAGTATTTCCCTAGACTTCTTTGCGTGAATCAAAGTGCCTGCCTCGGAGCATGAAGGCCCTCGGTTTAAGACAGGCGATTCAATCAAATTTTTAAAAAAGGTTATATAGCTACAACATCCCCCCCTCCCCCCTCAACACAAGCCTATTAAAGATAGGTATTAAAGTTCAAAGTCCTACTTCTTAAATGGCCATATAATGTCAAAAGGGGCATTTAACATCAAACCACAACCAAATAAAACAAATAAAAAATTGTTCAGTACTTTTGACTATTATAATCCACTGTTTCTTCTCCATCACTGCAGTTTTGTGTTCCAGCCAGAAGTATCATTTTCTTACTATGGTCTAAGAATCTATACTTCAAATCACAAAGAAACTGAACTTACAATAAGTTGGCCACCTCCATTTGAGCATCTTAGAATACAGGAGAAGGACTTTTATAAATAAAAATAATGCAAGCCGTCAATAATATTTCAACAAGTGACTCTCAAGTTTATAAAACAACATACTTGGAAAGTATAGAAGAATTGGCAATGATCTCTTCCATCTTGTTGCTGTTCTTCAAACGGAAAGACAAAAGTGCAGGCGATGGATTTTCTGTGAACACTCGGACAACACCAGCAGGAAATGACATCATCAAGTTTCCCACTGTGCGCACAACACACCTGGAAGGAAAGACATTCTTTTGAAACACCCAGCAAACTTTCGCAGTCCAACATAATGATAAAGGACAATTACATCCACAGGGATATAACTGTAACCACTTAGGACTTACTGAAGAGAAGTTTTTTGCTTTTTGCAGTTACAGAGGAGCCTCAGTATAACAGTGATGGCGGGACACGTCTAAAATCCCTGTTATATTAACCGAGTCCTGTTATAGCCGAATTCCAAAGGAAACAACCCAAATCGCCTAAATCACCATCTTTTTTATCATTTGCAGTGGCAGCAACAAGCAGCGCCACTCTGTCTATCCACGCTTTTACTCCACTTGTTTTTTCTCCTTCGTCCCAGTGTTCGTGTTGGTAAACACTTGTAAAAAAGACCAGTTTTGTCCGCCTTGAAAAGGTTAAGCTCATATTCTTCCAACACAGCTTTTAGAATTGAACTTTGCCAATTGTCAGTCGCTTCACACGAAACTGACACAGGTTTGCAACACAATGCTTTCATCAGAATCCCGCACTAAATTTGGAAAAATTTAGTGGGTTCGGTGCCCATGTTATAACCAAATGGCTCTTAAAAGTCCCTACTGTAGCCGGTAAATTTTACTTAAGGCAAAGAGGGAGAAAAAAAACAGGGATTTTAAAAACCCCTGGTATATCCGAACTTGTTATACATGGGTTCCACTGTATTTCTCTTCGTGTGTATGATATCAATAGTATTTCTTCTCAGAATTAAAGTGTATTGTCTCTATCTGATAAAAAGTAAAAAAATTTTAATACAAAAGTTTAAGTTGAAAACCAGAACCAAGAACAAATTGTACCCTTTCAAAGAAATTAACAAAACATGTTTTGCAATAACAAAGTATGCTGTCTTTTGAAAGCATATTGCCAATACAGACAACAATACACCATGCATGTATATATTCAGACTTGACAGCAATCTTTTCTCCCAAACATGGAGTTGCCATAGTGTAACATTACAAATGACTTACTTGGTGGCATCATGACCTTTAAAGTAGGCGTTGACAGTCTCTGTAAAAGCGATGGCTAGTGGCACTGTGTCAGACATACCAATGGTCAGGGGACTGGGACCACGAGACGAGCCCACCGGCATGGAGGTCGTGGTGAAGGTCATGCTGCCATTGCTGTCGGAACGACTCATTGGTATTGGCCCATTCACTTTGGCCTGTGCAGCACATGGAGATAAAAGCGAAAAATGTCTTCAACATGTGGTAAAAAATCTGCTCTTCTTAAGTCACAGCAATACAATAAGTTGCAGAAGATTTAATCATGAATTATTCTTGTGAAGAGAGAAGTCACAAATTGTAAAAGAAAACAATCCAAAAAGCTCTTTTCCCCCAATTGTTATGGATTTGGCTGATTTGAAAACACCTCTTCAAAAACCATAATAAAAGTATTCTTCATCGACATTTATCTTTGTACTTGAGGGACAAATATCTTAATAAAGAAATTTTATGTTGCATTTCTCCCCTCAGGTGAGTACTTTTCCAACTTGAATTGTAGCTTTTAAAAAAGCATGGATGGTCAAGCTTTATGTTTTACTGAAGCAGCACCACATTTATCAAATGCATTGGAAAAACAAACAAAACAAATCTGAAAGTACAACAATTCTAAGGCATTAACACCTATGATGTATCTGACAACAATTTCTGAGAACACCACACTCTCAAACAATAAGTTAGAGTAAGTATTGATTTCATGAAGCGCATTTTGAGGCAATGCAGCACATGTATTGCAGTATGAAAGACGCACCGGTGGAATGATGCCTCTGTTTCTCGATGGAGGTCTGGCCACAGGTGGGGGGAGACCAGCAGACGGAGACGTCACCTGTGCTGAGGCTGGTGGGGTGCCATTGCTTTGATTCATGAGGTCCACCAAATCTTGAAGGGAAACAGGGCACCATCATCGTTAGCTTTGAGTTATCCACGCCATGGTTTAGTGATGTGCATTTACATCCCCCATCACTCCAACCACTTGTAAATGTCTTTAATTTGACCAAGTTGTTGAAACTCTTAAAAAATTCCTCTTCCCTTTTAAAAATATCAAGTACCACGTATGATAAAAAGAAACAGTTAAGTCTGAGTTTGGAATTGATGCTGAGAAAATCTCTGAGAATATCAAAAGCTCACAACTATCACAGCGACCTTTCCAACAGGTATGCACAAACCTTTCACACACAAATCACCCCCCTCCCCCTCTCCTTCCCCCCATGGGTGAAAGTAAGTTTATGGGCCTAAACCTGAGACCAAAATTTCTAATGAATGAAAACCGGCAACAAGACCTGTGCGATACTTAATGGTCAAACACTTAATTTTCTTTGTTCAATTCTACGCCGGCAGTTTAAAAACGGGCAGGCTCCACCGCATAAATGAAACATGGCGAATCAAAATCTATCATTTGAAGGGGCAACACGATCATTTTCTTTTGTGGCAAGCCACATCCTCATCCTCACTCAAACTGGCAGACAACCTAACAGAATTTTCAAAATCTGGCATGCCAGTACATGCCAGCGAGCTTTCACCCATGATCCCCCCTTAAGACTTACATCCAGTTCTTTTTAATATGTGAATACAAAATATACTTCCTTATGTCATACAAGCTTTTACAAATACAACAAAATAACAAAATGTCCTAAAACAATTGATCTTGTCAATAACTTTAACCTCAAGCCCTCTACACGATTACAAGCAATTGTAGTTGGTTAGTTTGAAGTTTTTTGTTTATAAAGGCACCAATTTTTCCTACTGTTTTAGCTAACACTGCAAGCAGCATTTGCCACAATGAAACTCACTAGAGGATGGTGTTGTAGCCGTACTGCTGACATTGCTGGCCCAGTTGATCTCAGTCTGAGGTGAGAGCGGAGAGGGCAGAGTCACCTGGTAGTTGGCACCGGTCGGAGTGGATGCTGCAGATGCTGAGCCAAACAAGTCCAAGTTGAGCAGGTCCTGACTAGGTTTGCTGGAGGATAGAATAACAGAAAACATGTATGAATCCCAACATTTACAACTCCAGAAAGTTAAAAAAAAATGGGAATTACATCAACAAATTAGCTAAAAAATTAAATGTCAAATCCATCGTAGCTTAGCTACAATAAACCTTAGTGCTGTTTAGAATGTTTTTCTACGATAAATAAATAAAATGAGGACAGTTGTTGGCGAAAAACTTGCAAGCACAGTACATGGCCAAATACATTATCAGCAGCACCTATCACAAACAGCCTTCACTTCAAAGCTAGTGTGCAAACGACAAAAAAAAAAAAAGAAATAGGAGGCGTCCAAACCTGTGGAAGGGTTCCACGTGTCGGAGTTGTTTTTAAAAGAACAAAGACAATGAGATATCCAAGGCAAACTTACTCTAATGTATCAGACTCTGACTGAGACCGCTTCATTTTTTTGTCCACCGGCGTTTGACTTCGCTTCCTCTGAATTGATGAAAAAGATGTAAAGGCAAGTTATGGATTCTGAAATGTAATGCAGTTTCTCACAACAAAGGAAATCATTTTATAAAAGTTTTCATTCTCATTGCGTAAGAACAAATAGTCTTAGCTGACACATTTCTTTAACATAATACTACACAAATTGAGACAAAACATTTTGCCTCCATTAAATTTTTGTCTTTTCACTTGGTTTCACCATACTGAAAACTAATGAGGGTGTTGCTGGCTGGTGAGATGGCCGATTACTGTGTTGATAACAAATCATCAGCCTGTTTAAGATACAAGCAGCATAGTTCACATCCATAAATTAATGTTTCCTTTTTCGCCACTGCTGCAATTTCCGTATGAGAGCAGTCACAAAAAAATAATGATATCAACTATACTTGAAGAGATCAGCAAAATTAAACTTAACGAGTTTTTCAACATTCCAAGTAAAGGACAACATCTTAGCAAAGATCAGGTTTAGCCAATAACCACCAAGCTCATTCATTTCCACACTTTAATGTTTGTCTCAGCTAAAGAAACCTGCAGAAATATGGGGTGTTTGACTCACCGTTGGAGACAAGCGTAGTCCTTCCACTGAGGCTCTAATGTCTTCCACTGTACCCGCAGGAGCTGCAGTGGTGGGGCTCAATGGGCGAATCTCAACTTTGATTTTCCTCCTTCCTTCATCCTCTGAAATACGAAAAAACATCCATCATTAGCATATATGTTAATCTTTTTGTGTGCAAATTTCCTTTGTGAAAGAAAAAAGTTTTGGATTACACAATGGATGCCACTTAAATCAAAATCCCATCATTTACATAAAAATTTGATAAATAAAGCAGCTGGCAAATTATTGTTCTGTACTTTGTGCTCCTATTTTTACTATGCCCTTGTTCTCATGCCTCAAATGGAAAACAAAGTTAAGCAGGGCCTTTTTGTTAGAGGAAGATAAACAAGGGTATACTTCATTTTGTCCAACAGATTCGGCAAAATACCATCGTATGGCATTGATTGCTGAAAAAGAACAAGTGTCCAGCAGTCGGGGATCAGCAAAGTAAAGTGTCCAACAGATTACAAAAAGGAGCAAATACCTTAAGTATAATTTATCTCCAGAGGGGCCCTTTCCTTTTTATAAGGAGGCGGCATATAACGTAAAAAGAGCGAAGATACCATTCAACACAGTTTGCACTGTATCAAACACTAGGGTAATTATGTCTGATAAACATAATAATACAATGTATCTTGAAATAACCACACATACACTCACCAGAGTCAGAGTCGCTGTCACTGGAGTACCAGCTATTTTTATCACCATTATCTGACACCGCTAAGGAAAAGCATCCAAGTTTCTAAAAAAAACAAAACCATCCCACTTATCCTAAAAGCCTATTTCTGTCAAACATGAATGAGAGAGGAAGATTCATTAACTCGGCTGCAACTTTAACAAGAAATTTTAGCTGTCTTGAGATACACAGAGGGCCAAATAAAATGACAGCCATCCAAACTAACAAAGAAATGAAAAGGAAAAATTTCGAAACGCATTTTCCTGCACTCGCCCTCTAAATAGTTATGAATAAACCTAACACAAAGATATTAAGTTAACCCTAGAGTTATTCACAAAGTCAAGGATACTGTCCATGGAATGATCAGGTCGTATCCTATAGCCTTCCTCATCCACTTCAATATTCTGAAAGAGAAGGGGAAAAGTCCAATGAATATGAAGGCAATATTGAGAAGAAACTGAATTTGTTAGCCATAATAATGTTTTGGCTTAGTTTTTAGTTTACATCCCTTGCAACACAGAAAAGTCATTTAAGAGACAAGTTACAAAGACCCTGGCAGTCAGGGCCATCCCCTGTCTAGAGGGATGAAACGCAACAGAAAGATGCAAATGCCCGTCTGTATATGGGGTTAAACTCAGGTCTTCCATGTGACAGGCGAAGAGCCTAACCATTACAACACAGACAACTGTCATACAAATGTAAAATCAATCATTTTACTTTTAGGTGACAATAAAAATTTTAAAAAATTACCATGAGATCTTACACAAGTGCCTCGCAAAACTCCCATTAGAAGATTGTTTCTCATATCAATTCAAATGTACAGAAACCCATCATTAAAGTTAATACATGTAGGCCTATTCATGACAACCACACCCAGCACATACAGCAAAAAAAGGACAAAGTTTCATGCAATTAATTTTTTGTGCAGGTAGACTTTAGGGTTACTTACCGCATCCTGACTTTCTGCATCACTGCAATTTGTTGTGGGGGGAGATAGATAGAAAATAGAAAGTTACTTACAGTTCACAAGTAAAACATAGAATTTTGTACAATGTGTATATATTTTATTCTTATGCTTTTCATAATGACACTTGACATACAAAATGAACTTGACACTCAGTGGCTGTTAGCTAACTCTTCAATGACCAAAAAATGTACAGAAGTTGCTACAGTTATGAGTAAGATACAAGCAGACAAAGTCAATTTTTTTTAGCTTTAAGGTCCACTGTTGGCTCTCATCTAAATGTTTTATCTGAATGTGATAATAAATTACCACATCAAACATCCCTCCCATCCCCACAAAATTCCATCAAACACTTTTTTTTCTTTCAAGTTATTGTCAATCGACTCTTGTTATGTATTAAGAACTGTCAGCTTTAAACTCCTGCTCCGTTCCCCATATTTCCACAGGACATAAATGGCCACATCACCGACACTGGTGGAATTTGAAGATATAGGAATCAAAATGGTAAGAAATGAATGTAAGTTCTCTCTGAGACTGATGATTTAAAACGTTTCGTTTTGTGTTTTTTTCCCTGCCCGTGCCCAAGATTTGTTGACACCTAAAGGACTATACTATAAACTATTGAAAGGTAACATATCTGGCATGCGCCTTACCAAGACGGAAAGAAAAAAAACAATGACCACATTTTGTTTTCTGAGGGATGATCGTAACTAAACAGAGTAAACATGGATGCACTTACTTTGACTCATTATCTTTATCATCTTTATCCTTTTTGCTGTTCTTTTTCTTTTTCTCTTTCCTCTTGTTCTTGTTCTTCAAAAACCCTATAGAAATACACACAAAAGAAATTCCAAATTAATATTCCCATTGTGGATTTCACAGACAATCTATGATATTCACAGCAGAAATGCAAAGAGGACCTCATATACCACAGAGAAAACAGCTGGAAAATACTATGTTTTAAAATTATCAGTTTGCATGCACATTTGACAATATTCAGGATTTAAAGTTTCACTAATCGTTAAACATATATATACTAATCGTTGAACATATATAAAGTACCCTGTGTGAGCATACATGAAGGCAGTTATTGCCATTTCATGAGTGATCAATACCAAATGTTAGTTCAGATTACATTAATTTTAACGGTAGGTAAAAAGCATTATTACATTTATTTCTGATCACATTAATTTTCAATAAAATCTACAAGCCACATTTAATACATCTTCAGATCTCCAGTTCGGACAGTTGCTCCTATTTCAGTCTTTCTAAATCTAAACTATTGCATTTCAATAACTCTTCAACTCCCCTTGCAAAATACTTAATCTAAACTAAAGGAGTGTTGTCGAAGCTTACCTTCAGCACACAAAAAAAAATCTTAAATTTATTATCATCACTAAGATTGGTGATTTCTAGCTGTTTACTGGTGAGGAAATTTCCTACTGTGTGTACAGGAAGTAATTCTCACTGACAAAGAGGGACAGTAGTAACAAGTAATACAAAGAGTGATGCAAAGCTAGAGGCATGACTGGCAGTTAGTAGGAAGCCTTTTAACGACAATGAACATCTGGCACTGGTAGCTATGATGCTATGAAAGAGGGAAAGCAATTAAGAAGCTATGCCTACGGAGAATATTCAAGACACTGCAGAAAGGTCAAGCCAGCAATTCTTTTACTTGATCCACAATTATTCTTACATTTGATCAGTAGCCCTGACACAGCAATAGATTTACTAAGTACTGAGTTAGTTTAGTTGTGAGAGTGCCATGTGGGAATATACATGCGAGATGAGTAAATCTTATTCCATTTTCTAAGACAGAAGTTTGGATCATATTCAATAACACTGATTTGAGAAAGGCGAGATTTCTACAAGCCCATAACAAAACTTAAATACACATTACGCGACTGCGAGCAATCAACAAAATAAAATATTCCTTAAACGTATACCAAGAAGCATTAGTTCAGGCAATGCAGGATTTATTTCTTAATTTAACACATTTCCTCTTCATCTTGCTTTAATCAAAAACATAAAATACTGCCCTTGTATTTGTGGGAGGTTAACCTGTCTCAAGAAGACATGAGATGACACACATGATCACCAAACACTAACTTCGGATGAATGAAACACTGCACAAACTTCACCACTGAGAACAGCTGCATTCAATTCATGCCACAACATTTTGTCAACAGTAAACTTTTTCTTTTAAAATTAGTCACAAACATTAACCATAAGGTCTACAAGTGTCAGTCTGGATAGAGATGTGCAGACATCAATCAGGTTAGGGATAAAAAAGGAACACCTAGATATTGTTTTATTTTCCTTATAAAAAGTATACTTAGTTACTTAGTATACAGCAATAAAGACTGCTCACAACAATAACCTCATTTAATACATTTAATGTAAACACCTTTTGGTCTTTTCTTCTACTTATACTAACATTGAACAAGATGCTTGTCAGCACATGTACATGAATTAATGCAAAAAGCAGAACTGAAGAAAAGCAAAGAAAAACAAAAATCCCTACAGCCTGAGCATAAAATAAGAAATCAAATAAAAAGCATTCTGCTCCACCTTCACCAGCAAATGTTGACAAAACAAAGGAGACAAGCACCAGATCACATCACAAGAATCCATCATAATTATTACCAGATCTTAAACTGCTGTAGAAGTATTTCCCTTATCGCAATTTTACCAATAGGGAAACAAATCGAACTGACATTTCATCAAATTCAATCCTTCTACAAAAGCTGTTCAATCATAAATTATCTGAAACAGAATTTTTTTTTTGCCTTTCCAAACCAATGAGAATTTGCATTGTCAACCACAGGAAAGAAAAATAGTGAGAAAAGGAAACTAGATAATCAAATCAGGTAAGCAAAATGAATAGCAGTCCATAATTTACTCTTGCCAACACAAAAATTTCTTGTAGTAGATCAAATGTAGCATCATATTCACTTCATTGATGCCACAATGTATCCACAATGAAGTTTTCCCTCTCATATAAACAAAACAATGACAACTGGCAGACTATTCAACTGCTGGCAAATTGAAAAAAATAAAATAAAAAATCAGCAAAAATGCAGGTTCCTGTGAAAGTAAAGTTCATTCCAAAGGATTAAAACAAGTCTGCAATCCAGTCAGCTGTAAGAATTGTGAAAAGATCAGGGAGATAAAAAGTTGCAAGAAAGAAAGACAAAACATTGCTCCCAGTCACACATGCTTTCCCCTGTGAGAAAACTATTCGCAAAGAGCACACAGAAAAACCCATTGAATTTTCTTCATTTTTTTAGAACCTACTGTGCTTTGAGGAGGTTAGAATGCCAAACTTTCGATAGTATAAAAAGTCACGACACTATTGACAAGGAAACCAAGTACAGACAAGCTTTATCATGCAATTCACTTAAATACCAGAAGCATCTTCACTTTTGTTAAGAATTTATCTTTAAAAAAACAACTTACTAAAATGTACACTGAGCACTCACTTAGCCTACAAAATAAATTTCAATTGATAGTTGTTCCTTAACACCTATAAACAAACTGAGATATGAAATCAAAGAGTGATTAAAAACAGTGAGCATTCTTTAATTTGGCAGTCTGAAGCAGTGAAACTTAACTTCCCAGAAAATGATGAGAAAGAATCATTCTTTTTTTTCCCCCCATAGATCAAAGCCCCTATCATATGATGGCTTTCATGTAGGCAAGTAGAGTATACATATCTAATATACAGCTGTGAAAAGACCATATTGTAAGCTAAATGAGGATTGTATTTCCAAGTTGCCAAGACACATGCCTTGTTAGTTCAGACAGAATGCACAGTCACCCACTTACTCCCTTAACAATATCTATAAAAAAAATCTGAGTAACAAATGTGCATCTAACCCGCAACCATTTCAGAATTTTAATGAAGTTGTTTCACTGTCAAAGGAAATCAGTGAAAGTGCTGGGGCAAATTGATCTGGGCTCACAACAAAATTCATGCAAATCAAAATCACCGTCTTCAAGTTTACAATATACTGTGTTTTTCTTTTCCTAAATTCAAAATTGAAAAAATGTCCTTCTGGGGGAACAACAGATTATATTATTTTGTAAGTCTAATTTGCCATGACTTGATAACTCTCATTATCACTAGAGTGAATCTTGTTTGCATTAAGAGAAGAAAATGTAGAAGATAACTAATGTAACCCATTGTGGGAAATTCCACTGGTCAATATTCTATGCCTATTCAATGTAAACTAATATACACTGTGACCAAAACTCTTCAAGTGGAATGAAACACAGAAAAGAACAGAAAAAGCAAAAAACACATCAAAACCCCACAGAAAAGAAAGAAAAAAAAAAGGAAAAGAAATCCCAAAACATCACAGGAAATACACGTGGTTATATGATACACATAATGCAAAGAACAACGACTATGCAACATTAAGGCTCCAAGAGAAAGAGGCTCAGTGTGTTTACATGTGCGTGACACGCGTAGTTTGACGCTGCGACTCAGCGGGCCTGGTTGGTCAGAAAGCACAGGGCTGCTGCCACTTCCAGACGCCTCTGAAATCACATGTAGCATCCCCACAGATTACACACAGGATACCCATCAAGGACAGGGGAGTGGAAAGGGAGGTCAGTACACACCACATAATAGAACAAAATAATGAACAGCAGAACAGAAGAAATGCATCTACCTAAATGTGCATATATCTTTACATAAATACTGACTAAATGTCTTATTTGAGATGGTATGATATGTGGGTACAAATGTAGAAAGCTAATGAGAAACTGGTGTTGCAGCAAACAGGAGACTTAATTTTTTTCTCAAACAATTATAAAATATACAATCCACAAAATGAAACTTCAGTTTTTGCTTTCACTTTCAGGAAATTGTGTAATTGTCTATCTTGCCAGTCTGCTCCATGAGAAGGAAGAGCACATTTCAATTATGCTCTGTTGTGTGGAATTCTTTACATCTGCAAAAAGCATGTCTTAAATGCTTCTGTTGTTACACAGGAAAACCAATTCTGTAAATGTGCACAGCCATCTTCGAAAAATGATTCGTAATTATATGACAGTGACTACCAGCCTTCAAAATTCTATCAACGAGGAAACTGTCACCAAATGAAATTCCTCAGCATCAGTGAACAGTATCCTACATGGTAAAAACAATCTATTCAATGCTGAAAGTATTATGGCAATGTATGAAACATAGAACATGCAAACACAGAAAGCATGTGTTCAGTTTAGTTTAAATAAAGAGTTATTCTTTGGATAACTTCCTTACATTCCGTTGACAGAATTTTTATTAATATTCAGATCTGACGATGTCTGTTGTAGTTTCTGACCGAGCCACATTTTCACATCTCACCACAGTTGGGTTGGCAAGTTCTTCCCATCAAGCATAAAGTATGCCCCCGAGTCAGCCTTAATTTGAATACAGCTGTTTTTTCCTTTCACTGGTGAAAATAAAACCAACCCCTAACTTAACTATCTTTGTGTCATGAGCCAGAGTTGAGTAAAGTAGTGAGTAGTGTGTGGTCTGCATCATGTTTGTACATCACCGATTTCTTCCGTCTTGGAAAGAGCACTCAACCACATCTACAAGAAGTAGTGGCACAATATCTCAACACACTGATTTTAGTAACTATTGAACTAAAAGATGACTTTCAAGAAAACCCAAGACAAGAAAATGAAACGCTTTCTGAGCTGTGCAATTAGTGAAAAGTAAAATCAAGTAAGGAAGTAAAGAGTGCAGCTGCATCATAAAAAGGAAAAGAACCCCCCTAGAAGATACAAAAGAATTAATTCAGACAGAAAAAAAACATGAAAAAGTACATCGACTTAAGAAATAGTAATCACTTTCCGCTCTAGAAAAAAAATGTTGACCAAATGCCCAAGTCAATTATTACATTAATTCTCAAATAGTAAAATCTCAAGCATGATTGCCATTCAGATACCCCTTATTTTAAACATTCTTCACAAGGTTTTGGATTAGGATTGTTTTGTGTTTTTTTCTCCCCTTTCCAAAAATCATATTTATAATCTTCAGATCCCTTTTCTTTTTTTAAAGAGAATCTATGCACTTCAATTTTTCCAGGTTCCGAGCCACATTCATAGTCCTTAGATAAAAAACATCTGATTAATTTCTCTTACAGGGAGACACTTCTAATTTGTGTATGTAGAAAGAATGCTTCTAACTCGGGCAATTTTGTTTCAATATGTGCTTTGAACAACAGGTCTTGATGCAGAGCACTCCAAATGTTAATAATGCTGTAGAAGATATGATTATGAGGCCACTGCGCTGATCTACACAAGCAAACTTCTGAGATTTACCACCAAATGCAGCATCTGTGGCTGAAAATGAGTAAGTTTAGAGTATCTGTGATCATGTTGAGGCTGATTTTGCCAACTGACCAACTGATGATTGCTACACCTGCATGTATGTTAAAATTTACACCCATCATTAATTCTCATGTTGTCTTGTGCTAGTATTTCTCCAACAAAAGTTGAAACCAAAATCTAAAAACGCAAAGAGTTCAGAAGTTCCATGTCTCATTTCACTGAAAGGCATTGATCTGAAAAGTCTGTGTCCTACAAAAAATCTTGTCATCATCAGCATGACCATACTGTAGATAGAACACTCCTTAAAAAGAGTGATCAAATTAATCTTAAACTTACATTTTCTGAAGTATAAATAATATTCTTCTAAATTTTCCACCTATTTTCAGCAATAAAAATGACTGCCCTGCCATATTGAAGTGAAAATAATCCATGAATCTTAACAAAACCTTCCGATGAGACGATTTTGTTGTGGATTTCGAATAGCAAATATAAAGAGAGGATCTTCCATGCAATTTCAGACAACCCACAAAGGGATATCCAGCACTGCTAGTATATCAATACAACAAAGCATGTGTCAGATATCTGAAATATTGTCAATCCCTATAAGAATCCATCGTGTACTGTATGATAAAAGGCAAGTGCATTGCTTTGAAAAGTACAGAAATGTAAAGCCTAATAATGCTTCGTGTCAAATGTGGGAGTAAAAAGAACAAGGAAAATAGGAAGAAAACTTATAAAGAAAAGATTGGTGTAAGGCCAGTACCCATGAAATGCCATCCACTTTTATCAAACAAAAAGGGGTACTTGTCTCCATATCAACCAAGTCAGAAGAGTGAATCCACTTATTCCCCCTACTACAGGTCTGAAAAAAAAGCCAATACATTACAAGCATACCTATTCTTAGAGCAGATACTATCTGTGTCATTAAATATACAAATACAAAGTGAAAAAATCTGACTCCTACTAATTGCAAATACAACCCACCGAAGCAGATAATAGAAAGTATAAAATGAGCGGTGGTACCCAAACAATTCACATTCTCTGTCTAAACCCATGACCTTGTGAGATATAAAGATGCAATGATCAAATTATACACAAAAAAATACCCACGAAAAACCTTGTCCAGTGACTAACCTTGTTTCTGTTTCTCTGCGGCAGCTTCCTTCTTGTCTCCAGTGGGCTCTGGTGACATGGGTCTGTTGGCTGTCAAACTTGACAAATCTGGCTCAATAAACTCAATCGGACCTTGATAGAATTAGAAGAAATTAAGTTTGCCATGTCAAAAAGAGAAAAATTATCAAAGCAATTAACAATTCAATTTTTTTTTTAAAGTGCCATTTTGACAAATTCATGTAAAAATGTGAATCACATACAATCGTTTAATATTTAATAAATACATGAAATATGCAGAAAAATGGAAGGGATATGGATATGTATCCAGAAGCTAGCCCAGAAATTGGGAAAAGATAAAAGTGTTTTGTTTTTATATACCCTGGTCTGTGTCAGAAAGGGCAATGATGATGATGACTACCTTAAACAAAACGATTCAAAGGATACGCCCTTCTACGTTTTCCACAATGTGCTTGTAAAACATATAAAAATCCATCACCGAGGGAAAGAAAGAAGAGGAAATCTTTCCCAATCTATCACTCATAGCATACCAGGTTTTTCATCCCCTGTGCCTTTCTTCTCAATGAAAGTTGAAATCAACTTCCTTACTGTCATCTCCTCACAGTTCTGTTTAAACTCATGATGTACCTGAAAGGAGAGGGAACAAAGGTCATTTGAAAATAAATATGATTGACAAGAAGAATGATTGTAAAAATATTCTAAATTTATTAGTATAAACACATCTGATCAGTCGTCAGTTCATCGAGACTCTCCTAAGAAAATAGAAAATCCCAGTTGCTGGTGAGTTTGTAGATTTATAAGTTTCACTATTGACAACTTGTGTCCCTCAAATATGTGTGATGTACAGGGTGTTTTTTTTATATTGATCGATTCTAAACTGAAATAACTCTAACACGGTAAGAGATAAAAGTAAACGGTTTTCTGCACACCATTCTATGGCCATTTAAGTTTTGTCTGGGATACTTGATAAGATTATGTTGATAGAGACAGCTTTTTAAAAAGGAGTTAATGGAACAAGGCCCTTTTTTAGATCGTGGCGTCAAAAGAGCGCACTGGGATACCAAAGAGAGGGATTGCTGAAAAACATCGTACGGCAATAAAAAGATTGGTTGAACTCTTTTTTTTACAAAGAATATTGTCCACCAAGCTCTGGCTTCATATTTCACGAAAAATAATTTTTGTGTTTTATCGTTTTAGGTTAGAAAGCGATGGATGTCTCTGGTGGTATCAAATTAACGAAGTCGTCTTTTTCA
>JAUKPP010104218.1:0-15625 GCA_032273245.1 Phyllaplysia taylori
ACACACACACACACACACACACACACACACACACACACACACACACACACACACACACACACACACACACACTTAGTGCACATGTAGATGATAGGAAGAGGGAGTATTGGTACACTAACTTAAGGGAACCAAATTTACATGATTAGTTATAATGTTTATGATTTGATTTGATTGGTGACAGGCTTTGAGGGGCTGCAGAGGAAGGGAGTGCGACACATCTGATCGCAAAAATTCTGGGTTCCAATCAGTGGTAATTGACTGGACAATTTTCATTGCCTCCAACCCGTCACTTAGAAGATGGATGGTGTATCAAAGGTTCTGTCTCTTGATATCTTTGTAGTGTTTAAAGGAGGTTAAACTCTAATTGAATTGAATCGAACGAGAACATGCATATTGACTTGGCACTGGGTTGTGCGTCCTTACAAACAGTGGCAGGCTATGGTGAATTGTGTGGAGGTGTACCATGGAATGGGGTTTTAGGAGGCAAAATACTTTTTATTTTGGTCAAAATGCTTTGCTCATCTAGTTTGCTGTGTGGAAAATTCTTTTGGTGTGGATGAATTATAAATATGCAACATTTGATCTCTGAATGTTTCAGGAGAAGGCAGAAAAGCATGCCAAGAAGCAGTTGCGCCGTCAAGAGCATCAAGCCAAAGGCGAGCCAGAGAGCAGTGATGAGGACGAAGAAGCCACTAAAAAGAAAGAGGATGAGGCCAAGCTGGCGGCAGAGCAGAAGGAGATGGAGGAGGCGGCGATGTTGGCAGCCCAGGGGGCTGAGGAGATAGGTGTGGAGGAAGGTGGGACCATTCTGGTGCAAACTGCCCAGTCTGCCCAGTCTCCTCTGGTCCAGCAACCCACAGTGATCCTCCAACCCCAGGCAGTTGCTGCCTCACCCTCACCCTATGGCTTGGTGTCAGCAGCACAGCTAGTACACGCCTCCCACCCGGCCCTACACGCTGCACATCCCCACGCACACCACCTGGCTGCAGCCACAGCCAGCCAGCAGCCACAGCTGGTACAACTTCCCAACGGTCAAGTAGCCTACGCAACTCCCTCCTCTATGCCCATGCAGGCTGGTGCCCCAATGATTGCAGTACCTCAGGCAATGGCTGCGGCAGCCCCGACACATCTACAGCAACACCACATGCTGATGGCCGGGGGAGGTGTCCATGCGGCCGCACACCCGATACAAATGGCCCATCACGGCCTGCCAATGTCTGGGACTCAGTATGTCACTCACATGATGGCAGCGCAGGCTCAGGCTCAAGCACAGGCCCAGGCGCAGGCTCAGGCCCAAGCACAGGCACAGGCCCAGGCGCAGGCACAGGCAGTTCAAGCCCAGGCGCAGGCTGCACAGGTAGCCCAGGTGCAGGCTGCTCACGCACAGGCAGCCCACGCTGCCCACCTCCAGCCAGCGCACGCCGCCCACGCTGCACAGCTGCACGGCCTGATGCCTGGTGTACACCACATGGCCCAGCACGGACCCTTCATCCTTGTGCCTCGCATAGCTAGACCTCACATCTAGACACACAAGTCAGCCAGAGATAGGATAGAGCTAAGCTCAGATACAGGGTTGTAGTGAGTTTGTCACGGACTAAACACTTGTACCTGAGGATCTGAACTCAGAGGAGTCGGACACACTGGGACTTGTCACACAGATAGGCTTATTGACTGTAGGCTTATGTGAACAATGTGGTTGTTGCAACATATTTGTTTTACTTGTAGTGGCATAGCATGTGGCTAGTCAAGACTGGACACTGAGAAATCCAAGAGTGACTTGATGAGCTCTGACGGCCCCAGTGTGGCTGAAGGGAGTGGTGAGAAGGAGAGAGAATTATTGTCCCTTGTTTCATCTGTTCCTCCGTAGCCTTGCTGCTCCCCTGTAGTGTACTCTTCCATCACAGTGACAGCCACAAGCTCTTGTTTTCTCTCCTCTCATTCCCTCCAGTGGGCCCATGTGGCTTGACGCTAGTGTATATGTGTGTGTGTATAGCTGATGATAGTTGATGTTGTCACATGTATCAGCTTGTTGTGATAGAGCTATCTAAACAGTTAATACCTAGGACTCGAAGGATTTTTAATTGTTTGAAGTGATTGAGAGTAGACTAGAGCACTGTTTGTAGCTCATTCCTATTTGTAGACGTGTCTAGGGGAGTCCCTAATGAGACAAGGAACTTTAGATGTCCATACTACAAGCAAGCTGGAGTTGTCAAGAGATTTCTCCTGGCTTTATTTTCTATGATGGGGCTGGATGGAAATAGTACAATTGTTCACTTGTACTTGTGTTAGGGGGCAGACAAATCAGCACATTCTTTTCTACATGTACATGATTTCTCAAGTTTGGTGACTGCTGTGTGTGGGTGAAATCCTAGTGGTGGAGCTGTGACCTTGATAGAAATTTCAAGATTAAAAGCAAGAGAAGGCTTTTTAAAATTCTTTTCAAGGGGCTTAAATATTATGATGGTCGAAGCTTAGGCACCTGTGAACTTGCATTCTAGACTGAGTGTCATGTAGGAAGAAGTCTGAACTGTGTGTGTGTGTTTGTGCCCTCCTTGTGGCCCTTGGTGTCAGTCAATGCCATATGTAGTATTTATCATCATAGTGGAGGGGACCTCTGTGATAGCAATCTTTGACCCCTGGCTTAGTATTTTGCTAGGTAAGTATTGATATATTACATTTTGTCTTGATTTTTGTCATCTTTAATTTGCCTGATATTTACGAATGCTTTCTTTTCATGTACTATGATTATGCAACAGAGAAATTCCATGTATAGTATGTGTAGAATTTGGATGTTTTGTGTTGTGAGGGCTTTCACCGTTCCTATGATTAATTATTGTTTTTTTTATCCTCATCAATACTTTAATTGCTCATTTCTGATAAATGTGATGGCTTATTTGATGCTCCTACAATGTTTGTGGAAGGCATTTTTGTGTGAAGTTGGTGGGAAATGGATATGGAGCCCTTTACTGTGTTGCGTGTGTAGTACTGAGAGAGCTGTTTGTATGGAGTGGAGGAAGTTGGGGGGGGGGGTGAACCAATTGCACGCATGCTGTGAGAAGGAGCATTGTCATGGAGTTAATCAGTAGTGACATGACACTTGGGTTCTTGGGCACCTTGTAACCATGTGCTATTGCTCTTCTAGTTTTGGAAAGCAAATGGGACTGATACATGCTTGTCAGTTTGATTTTTGTTCAGGGGTGAGTGAGTGTGTGTGTATAGCTGAGATTGGTTGTGTGTGTGTCATGAAGTGTGTGTGTGTAGCTGAGATTGGTTGTGTGTGTGTCATGAAGTGTGTGTGTGTAGCTGAGATTGGTTGTGTGTGTACTAGTGTGTCACAAGAAGCTTGAGAGTTTTCTGTCTCCTGGTCTAGTCAGTGCCCTTATTCCATGGGTTGTGTGTGTCATCTCCCTGTGCTCTCTCATCAAGTCTCTGTCACTGCAGACTTGATGTACTAGAGGCGATCACTGTATTGCATCTCATCTACCAGTATTGCATGTAAATGTTGTGTGTCAAGTGGAGGAGCAGACCACAAGCCTTGTCCTTCACTGTCCACCTGATATTTATTGATTATTATGTGATCTTCTGTGATTGCTTTTGTTCTCATAGGTATTGACTATATCGGCTATGTTGTCTGGTGTTGTTGTTGTGTTTGGGCAATCTCTTGACCACATTCTGTGTGCCTTGTTGGTTGTGGAGGAGAAAACAGTGGTGGTCAGCACAGCAATCTCTGGCATGGGAATGTTGGTGTGGAGAGACATGTGGCCAGATGGCTGGGTGCTTGACCTGCAGGCTAGTAGCCTACAGACACACACCCATACATGTATGAGATCCCTACACCTGTGTAGGTGTGTGTGTGTGTGTGTGTGTATTTGTATAATTTCCTTGATGTGACCATGTGAGAGTGTTGCTGTACAATGTACGTGGTTGGTCCAATGCTTTGAGCGTTGTGCCCAGTCCCAGTGTATTCCTTATCTAGCCAGTGTCAGTGTAAGCCTTGAGTGATGGTTTTGTGCATCAACTTGTTCTTGTTAACACAACTGGACAACTGCCTTGTGGTTGAATTTTTGGATGAATACAGTTTTTAATGAAACCTGACACTGCTCTCACTCTTTGCTGGTGTTTTCCATCTACTTACTTGGACAATGGTTCATCTACCCACACTTGGCTCGGATAGAATAGAACCCGCATATTTCGATGTCTGTTAACTCGACATTCGGTTTAGGGCGACAGGATTTGAAACTCACAACTTTTTATTTATTTGCCACATGGACATCCCTTAAGCCGACTTTCTCTTTTCTGAACATGATTTCAATAATCCCAACAATATCGAGTTATGCGGGTTCTACTGTACTGGTATATAGAGTAAAGTAGTCTGGGTATTCTTTGTTGTGAAAGAGTATTTGTCAAAATGAACTGCACTTGTTAAAAAAATGAAGTGCTGTAGGCCTATGGGTGTAAAACTGGTTTGCTATTGATGAACATTCCATCCATCATAGTTTGGGAAAAACTTTTTGTTCATCGCTCGTATATATTTATATCACGCTTATTTTCAAAAGTATAAGATGCAAAGTGCTACATGTAGGCTACAGATTTTTTTAACTGGTGATTTTTACCATGGCTTTTTTAGCTAATCTGGGCAGAGAAGGTCAGTCAATGCATCCCAGTTTAGGTCCTCTGCATGACAGGTGAAGAGCCTAACAATTACACTATTACACCATAAATGGCTGTAAAAATAATTAGACCAATTTAGGTTTTATACCTTTGACTTAGACAATGATCATAGCATTTTTTCCATGTGCTGACAGTCTCCGGGTGTAGCCATTGGCTGACGATTTGAGCGTATACTGACTCATTCAGATCACTGGCTAGTTTTCCATCAGCAGCGGCGCTGTGGTGTAATGATTAGGCGCTTCACCTATCATGCAGAGGACGTGAGTTAGAGGCCTGTGTGGGGCAGTTTGTTTGATCGAGTACATCTCCGTTTTTCTGCTAGGACAATGTCCCTCTCAGCCCGGGTTGGCCCTGACAGGCAGGGTTGAAGTCGCCCGTCCCTTAAATGACCTTACACAGTGTTGCAAGGGATGTTAAGCCAAAACCAAACCAAACCTTTCCATCAGCAGTAGGCTACCTTTTTTTAAAAATACAAAACTGGACAAAACGGTTTTCTAGTGTGCAACTTTTTGGAGAGAAAAGCTATGGTCCATTTTTATAACAAGTGCAGTTCCACTGCAACAATTGTTTACCGTGGAATTCACTGGAATCCCTGGTGTACTGATGCTGCTGCTGCTGGTGGACACATTGAACGCTTCTAAGACTGGTTTGGTTTTTAGTTTTAGCTTTATATCCCTTGCGAAAGACTGTAGTTACTAGAGTAGAACATTACTATAGTGCAGTGGTTCCCCTGGGGGTCGCGACAGCAATCTCGGGGGGTCGCGAAGGGTCTATGATATTATTAATTTCTAGCCTAAAACTGACAGGTTCACGATTTTTTTTTTTATTTAGGGGGGTCGCCGATCTTTTTGGCCTACAAAAGTGGGTCGCGGAATGAAAAAGTTTGGGAACCGCTACTATAGTGGGACCTTACCGGAATCCCCTTTTTTCCCTGTATGTAAACTCAATTGCCTGTGCTCGGGTTTAGCGGGGCAAAGAAAGGCCCGCACTCCTATACAGTGGGATCTGGAAGATAATCCAACTTTTGTGGGTGGGAGGGGAGGGGGCTGCAACAAGAGCTCTAAATATATACAGTGGAACTTCCTGATAACGACCTCTCTGAATAGCGACATTCTCTGTGTATAAGGACATCGGCCTCTGGTCCCAATTTTTTTACTATATAACATAAGTAATAAAAGCGTCTAAATTGCGACATACATTCTAGCAAAACTTCTGCATAACGACATCGAGGTTGCAACTGTTGACGTTTACTCCTTTGTTGGTAATTCAGCTGCACTCATGCCGGTCCCAAGCCCGGATAAACTACAGAGGGAAATGGCATTATAGTTATAGCAAGACAATTACAATCATAATAATCATAACAATAATGAAATAAGCACCGGAAAAAACACATTTTAACGTATCAGTGACTCGCGTGAGACAACCAGCACAACACATTGTTTCATTGACGGATTTAGCACATCCTAATGTCTGCCATCTTGGAGACTTCTTAGTAACGACATTTCTGAATAACGACATGATTTCACGGTCCCGAGCGATGTCGTTATTGGGAAGTTCCACTGTAGCTACACCAATACTACCATGAGCCAAATCGCTATTCTGCAGGAAACCCCAACTCTCTGTCTTTCTTTCTCGATTTTGATTTTCGGACACCCGCATTTTGCTTACAACTTACGATATCTTGTCATTAGTAACTGAACTGAAACAACGTCTTCCTGCTGTACAGGAGGTGATCGTATGGATTTCCAGAAATTTATCAGCAATTCCCCTTTGCATTCCTATAGCAAGAACTCGCCTACAGCGGGATTTTTCTTCAGAAGCTAAAAAGTCCTGCTATAGCCATGCCCTATTGTAGTAGTAAGGTCATTTTAGAAACTTGCCCACTTCGACCCTGCCTGTCAGGGCCAACCTGGCTGAGAAGGACGAATCCCCTTTGTGAAACTAAAGTAAAAAACAGATGCTTATCTGCATGTAGCTTCGAACTCTGGTCTTCCGCATGATAGGTGAAGAACCTGGCCATTACACCACAAATGCTGGTTGTATTGTAAGAGTAAGAGAGGAAATAATAATACCCGGTACGTGTATTTGTGACTTACTTTAATGTCTGTTTGGTTAGGGTTTTACGGCTCCATCGACTCTATAAGGTCATTTTAGCGCCCAGAACCATTCCAAAGTTTTTGGGTAGAATTGATTTTGAATTTTGCCGGGATGGTGGCCTAATAGATCTACTCTTTTCAATTTTCAACCACCAAGGGATCTTTAACGTGGGCAGAGTGCTCACGGGACCTCCAGGATTTTTCGTCCTTATCCGAGAAGACTAGGTGTTGGATCTTACATACCCTGAGATCAGGGGTGTGGTTGAGAGAGAGAGGAGTAGATAAGGTATGACTATGAGAGAAGAGGAACAGAATAAGCAGTCTAGAGGAGACTCGGAAGAGAATGAGGAGAGTAAGTCAGAGTCAGAGAAAGAATCAGAGAGTAAAGTTTGTAGAGTAAACAAGGACGGTAGAGAAGACGAAGAAACAAATTTGTGGAGAAAAATGCGTGCACTGCCCAGGGGTCAAACCCGGGACCGTTGGCATGAGAGGCCAACACCACAACCTCTAGACCACGAGACCCCCCTACTTATTTTGAGCTCTCTGTGGCTTTTCCTTATTATAAATAAAATATTATGTCATAAAATCAGATCCTTTTTTAATCACCATGCAGTTTTGGAGATATTGACAATTTGCAGTTGTAGGCATTTATAGGGTGAGCCAAAAAAAATAGGTTCCTGGGTTTTCGCAATATTTTTCTTAATACATGTAGTCAACGGATTTTTACGAAACTTCACATAAAGTAAGTCCGTCCAGGCGGAAAAAGTTCCTGAAAGTTTAATATAATTTGATGCGCAAAAAGTGAAGAAACGCGCATTTTAAGAAACCATGTCGTTTGCAGTCCATGCTCTCCATTCCATTGTTAATGCTATATTAACGGTTAAATCTTCGAGAGGTCCGAACCTGCTGAAAAGAATTTAGTCAACAAAGATTTCTCAACACATAGCAGAAATAGCTGAAGCATAATATTGTCTCATCAAGTCCTTGCGATAGTCTTCATCAATGGATCGTTTGTCGGAATCAGTCATCATCATCTTGACGTCTGAGGAATATGCTTTGATTTAGCAAGTTTGGAGACAAACGTTTTTATGCAGCTGAAACGGGTTGATATATCAACTGACACCTGTAATAGAGAAAAGCAAATTATACTTTTACAGGATTTTACTCTTTTTAACAAAGTTTTCCCTGTTTCATTTAGTATTTTTAGTCCAGGGGAAAGTTCAGCAGTATTTTCTTAGTCTGTATCAGCCCACACCATAAGGCAAAACACACTCAATAAAACTCACAAAATGCAGGAAATCATAGTTTTCATCGTATTTTAATGTCAAGAGATGCAGAAGCCTAGTATACTGAGAATTGTACGATTTATTAATTGACAGATCCGATTTGGAAACACCCTTTTCCATGTAAAGACGAGCGCAGTTGTCACCAATTTATTGCACATTCTGGAAAATCGCGCATTTTCCGAAAATAGAGTGGCTTTTAAAATTTTGCATTTGGCACCTGATAATAAAAATTTCTATAACTTTTAGTTTTAGGAACTTTTTCCGCCTGGACATACTAACAATCTGTGAAGTCTCGTAAAAATCCATTGACTATCAAGCGAAATATGGCGAAAACCCAGGAACCTATTTTTTTTGGCTCACCCTGTACTTAGGGAACATCCAAAACCAAAACAATACACATAGTATGGGCTCTTTGCCTTGCATGTGATAAAAGTAAGTTTCAAGTCCTGAGTCGAGAGGGTTTTTTTCATCATCTCCGACAGGCAGGGTGAAAATGAAAATCTCATAAAAGACCGTACAGTGCTACAAGTTGCATAAAACCAAATGCCAACACCAGTATCTCTGCTGCAACGGGTAGGCTCTTCGTCTTTTATGCAGAAGATGAGAATTTGAGACCCATGTGGGGCAGTTTCTTTGAGTACCGGGTACTGGTTTGTCTCGGGTTTTTTTGCTGTACGGTCATTTAAGTTTAAGAGACGGGCTACTTCAAATGAAGGGAAACAATTGAAATTGAATCAGAATGCTTACCTCGAATAACAGCGTCTGCACTTGGGCACTCGAGCGAAATTGACAGAGCTGAAACATTTTGCCCGCACTTTACGGCCCGAGTAAAAAATTTGTATTTTTGCTGGTTCCGATATATATTCTAGGGGTTTTGGTTAAAAGTTATGATTTTGACTGATTTTCAGTGATTCCCGTAAAACCACAATTTGTGCCTGAAAATCTTAAAAAACGTAATAAATTACAGTCTCCTGTAATGATTGGCAACCTTGTTCTTACAAAGCCATATTTTGTCCAAAATTAAGACAATGTGGTGTAATAACAAAATAAGGGTCAAATTGGAAACCAATTTCTTTTTAGTTTTTGCTTTTCACAATAGATTCAGTATAGATCTCCTTTGATAATTGATGAATTTAAAAACAAAATGTACGACGATTGCTGCCGTTAGATGTTTTTTTTCACGTTGTATGCTGTGTTCTTACAGAGCCAAACTTGGGCCCAAAGTGTTGCAAAAGGTGGTAAGCTAAAACTAAACCAAATCAAATAGGCAGGGGGTGGGGCTACAACTACAAGCAAATGCACCACAAAGTACAAACAAGGCACAAACAAGGCACAAGCAACTCAAGTGACTCAAGATTTTGGAAATTGAAGAGGAAAACTTTATTGCACAGTAACGTAGAGTACTCAGAGTCGAGCAAAAACATCTGCAAGATACTGGAGGAAACCGACCCAATCTGTTATTATTGAGTACATGACAGAGGGTTAATGAGCTTCACAAGCAAAAGATAAGATAAAGAGTTAATCAACCACTTATATAATTCAAGTAATATAGAAGCGGTAAGTCAGTGGCCGTAAGTGACTGGGACTGACCTCAAGAAAATTTAGTTCAAACAATGTTAAAAAAAAGAGTTCAAATTTAGTGCAGAGTACAAGTTCTAAAAATAGTACACGTCAATGCTCAACTGTTAATCTGTCAAAGAGTCCCAGAAAACTTGATCAAGACACAATTCATTTAAGCCGTGTGGGGAACGCATCAGTAAAAACTGTCAGGAAAGTTTGTAAAACCTACAAGACGCGAGAAAAGTTGTGAGAGAAGTCCACATACACTGCAACCCCGTCATGTTGATTCTAAGGTTTGTCATTTGTCAATTCTTTCTTCTGTCAAAGTCAAAAGTTTAGAAATTTCCCAAAACTTGCTGATGTGACTAATAGTGGTGGTATTGTTTCAACGAGATGACAAACATCCCAACCGCCCCCCCCCCCCCCCCCCCCTCTAGTGTAAGTCGTGTAAGTAGCATCTTATGAAGTAAACATGCCATCACTGGGCAGCCGTATTGAGCTTACTGTAAAGCTTACAACAGACGTCATATAAACCAAACCAGCCGTACAGTAAACACTTATATTATTATTGGTTTTCTCCACAAATTTAGCAAAGGTCAGTGTCACCCCAAGAACAGATAAACCAAAACCAAAATAATTACATATATATATATATTAAAACTCATCCACAAAAACAAAATATTTGTGTTTACGAAAGATAATTATCCACTTACAAACAAACTTGCTTGGATTTCTAGATCAGCAAATCAAAGAGAAAACCCAAAACTTGCTCCCAAAGGCCAGAACACAAACCATGTCTCCCAAAGCTTGACCACTGGCCAGAACACAACAACATATTGTCAAAATTGTGTACAAAAGCATCCATGACTTCCCCTGCCAGTGAGCGGAAACGTTTGGATAACAACAAAGACTTGGAATGCATAAAGAGAACTGAGGGGGCATCGCATTGAAACAATGAATCAAACAAGGGCATCCCATACAAACAATGAATCAAACAAAGGCATCGCATACAAACAATGAATCAAACGAGGGCATCGCATACAATGAATCAAACCTTGACTGAGTCTTACACTGTAATATCAAGTTATTATATCCCATAAATTACAAATACTCAACTGACAAGAAAACCCCACTGTGCTTGAACACAGAACACTCCCATTGCTTAACTGAAGAAATGAAAATATAATGCATAAAATATTTAGTCAAATCCTTGCAAGGTGAAGATGAGTCAAATGTATATATTTCCTACTTTGACAAAGAGAAAATGACAAGCAGCGGGAGAGAGAGAGGTACACTGTGGTGAATGTTACAGCAGTAGCCTACAAGGTCAAGGAATCTAAACAGCGTGCTCACGATGGAGAGACATACAGCACAAAGTACACGATGTTGCCATCATGGCCGACGCTAGCAGACGTGAGGAACACATGCTGGGATCCCGCTCTGCCCGCACAAGACTCAAGTTGAGAAGCTCATGGGAAACCTTTATCGTTGAAATGACAGTGACAGTAGCCCAGCACAACTACAGACAGACCAGTAACCATAGTAACAAACCCGTCTTACCATAACCAAGTGACCCTTAAGTCCGACTTCAGTCCATACAATTCTAAAAATTGAAAGAGAAGACAGATAATTAAATTACAGACACTCGACCAAGGTAGACATGAACATTTCCCTGCTCTGTCTTCACTACTCCATGACAAAACAATTTGGCAAAACTCGACAACTTCAGCTTCTTGACGATCAATGCACTACACCTCTCCCCCGTCATTCCACCCTCCCTCTCCTCCCCGGTATCCCTGCATAATTATTGGCACCTCACTTTCCACTTGTCCGTTTGCTGAGTGATCCACCACAAGACAAAACCCCAGCAGATCTGTTCACACCCAAACTCTACAACTACAAGTTCCAAGATGTGGATTTTACAGAAAATTGTTGTGGACAAAACCCTCACTGTCCACTGATGTAGGCCGGCACATTATAATCTACTTGAGATCTGAGAATTAATACATTATGTCATTATGCTTTGTTACATTGTGTTGAGCTGAGACAACCTCCTGCCACCTCCCACACACGACTAGACTCTGGACACACACATGGTCAACACCTCCAGACGGCGGTCAACCGATCAACCATCCCTCCAGATGGTGGTCAATCATCTTCTATTTTTAGACTCTGCAGATTTAACTCACACCTGGGATGACCATTGCTGTTTTTCCAGTCATTTTAATTTTTTCCCATCTTTCTATTCGTTGAAGAACGAAGAACAGTTGTATGATAAAAACCAAACACAGTTCTCCACGGCTCCTGAGTAGATTGACGAAAATCATGACACGACAATCATGAGATGACCAACTACTTATAATACCAGCAATAAATCAATCAGTTACCCGATGGTTACATAAATGCATGGCCGTACGGCCACAAATAAATAATCTTTACATGTAATAACAATATATAAAAGACATTGTGCAATATGAACTGAATTTGTGTTTCTACAAACAATCACTACAAAATACCAGACATTCATTAATTTAGTCCATGACAGTCTGAGACATTCACTAATACAGGTCAGGACAATCACTAAATTAAGTCATGACATTCTCAAGTTTAGGCTATGACATTCACTACAGTGCCGGTAATTTAAGTCTTAACATTCACTAAATTAGGTCATAACATTCTCAGACATTCCCAAATTTAGGTCCCTTTATTGCAAGCCAGTTTGTTTGGCTGTGGAACTTTGAATGCATCGACTTCAAGAGCAATAGCAAAAACATCTGACTGCCCATGACCATGACGTGGATCAATCATCCGGTGTTTCTTGAGTGTAGATTTGTCTGAGATTGTCCATCATTTCTGGCATTCACACAGCTGGCCATCTAGATCTCTACACAAATGGATGAGATTCTGAAAAACAGTACAATACTGACCCAATTACATCATTATTTTCAAACATATATCCAATTTCACCACATTATGTTCACACACAACAAAATTTGTCACAATCATAAACAACAACTATCCAGTAATGTTTACACCCATCCACAAATCCCTCCATAAGAAACAGCGCATGTCGTCTACACTGTAGTGACAAGCGACTTTTGAATCACATCTTTACATTCTACTGGGCGATCAAGCCAGGGTTTGGACTCCAGCCATTTGTACAACAGATCATGAAGTCACCAAGTCTGAGGCCATGGGACAGAGTCAAAAGTGACTTAACTTCACACTACAAACGTCCCAGCTCCACACAGGGCAGACGATGACGAGACTTGTGTCAGGTTCACAGTCAGAGACTGACGAGGATAAGGACATTGGACATAAGACATGAGACGTACAACATTAGACATGAGACATGAGAACGAGACACGAGACGTGAGAACGAGACATGAGACGTGAGAACGAGACATGAGACGTGAGACACAAGACATGAGACACTAGACGTGAGACATGAGACGTATAACATTAGACGTATAAAATTAGAAGTAACATGTCATAAACCATTCACAGTCGGAGCCCAATCAGTGTCTACCCTCACATGCTAAACTCATCAAGAGAATACGTAAAGCAGAGGCTATGCGAGATTAAATACAAGCGTACAGTCATCGTAATAATGGACAAAATACTGGCGGACCAATTCAACCCAACTTAAGATAAAAAGACAAACAAACTGTAAGTGTATCAGGTAGTTCCATGCACATTGTGTTGGTCCGCATAATCAGGGGAAAGTCAACATCAGCACACACACTGGTGTGTCAATACTCATGCTAATGAACACAGATACTTAAATACACATCAACAACACACAACTCACTTCCACAACAGCACACATAGCGTAGACATGTGTCATTGGTCTGCACAGACGTCAATCATTGGTGGAGATAACACATCCTGAGTGAAACCACACACGTTACATCACACACACACACACACGAGCACCCACACACACATCCATGCACGCGCATACAACATCCCATCATACACACACGCATGACATCCCACATACACACACTCACACAGACACACATGCACGCACCGGCACACACACAGAGTCTGACTGATACTGGCACACACCCGGAGGCACAACACAAGCATTTCTGATATTTCCGTCCCACAAACTGAGGTAATGTTGACACCAACTGACCGACACATTCCCCAACAAATCTCATTTTATATCTCTAATTTTTCTGCTCTCTATACAACCCATCAATGCTCAAGTAAAAGTCCAATGTCTACAACCAATGGGCCCGCTACTACTTTCTATAAACCCCGTTATTGAGTTGTTTTCACCTGGTGCGCTTTCGGAAGAGAGGGAAAGGAAATTGATGGGTGAGCACCGCAGTGGTGCACTTTCAGGAGTGAAGGAAGGGGGGGGGGGGGGGAGGAGGAAATTGATGGATGAGCACCGCAGTAGTGCACTTTCAGGAGTGAAGGGGGTGGGGGGTGGAGGAGGAAATTGATGGATGAGCACCGCAGTGGTGCCAAGAAATGGGAGAAAGTTGACACTGGCCTAGCATCAAAACCCAGAGGAGAACAAGCCGAGGTCACGAGGTCACGGCAGACCAAACTCCGTCCCATGTAGTTGTTGTACCACCAGTATAGCAACACACAGCGAGTTTAATGGCCTGACACAATAACCTTCCACGTCCAAAGTTTTACATTTATCATGGGATCAATACCGCAGAACAATTGCTGCTCAGAAGGGGTCGGTGGGTTCAGCGGTCAACAAAATCTTCAGTGGGCAAAGACAAACAGACAAACATATCTTACACATGTGCGTACACACCAAACTCAGACTCAAGTTGACACAACTACTGGCGATGACGTCCGTGCGGAATGACTCGGTGAAGTGTCATGGAAATAAAAAATGTTCACTTATGTACACACTGACTAAAACAAAACTGCACACACATCCGTGCACACATGATACCCAGCTGGCCGACCTTCCTCTCAGGTGACATCACAGAGGTCAGAGGTCAGAGATGAGCCAGGCGCAGGAAGATGAGGTCAAGGTTAACACAAACAATTACTGGTTGTCGGGGGTTACAAGAAGGCGCTTGGGTTGGCGCGGGGATCTTTCTGGTTGCGGTACCTCATGGCCAGCCATACACCGATAATCTGTGGACACAAGAAGACATGGACGTTAGCTTGGACCCGGGGCGTTTACAGCACCCTCAACTCTAAATGTCATTAGCTTAGGTCACAGCATTCTCAACTGTAAATGTCGTTAGCTTATATCACAGTATTCTCATTATATGAGTATATGTAGTTGGACAAGAAGAAAATATCCACCTAGGTTTTTTTGCCGTGACAACACTGAGTTTTCAATTGTGTGAAATCTACTGCAACATTCAAAGCATCATTCATTTCTAACTAGATATATAGAGAGAGTTTACAGCTGCATCCCCTCAAATCTTTATCTTATGGTATTTTTCTCAAGGTATGGTGTCAACGGTGTCATACTTAAAAGATTAGTCTAGACTGACTCGAATAAGAAAAATCTTCAGAACGTACAACACAAAAATTTGTATATGAGTCTTTGGAAATGAATGATTCCAGAGAAACTGAAAAACAGATCGCATAGGGATGAGAGTGCATAGAGTAAAACGCTGATGATCTGAGCACTGATAAGCCAACAAACTTGCTCTCCAACACAATAGGGAGGAACCAAATGTTTTCCTCTATTAGATGTCTCCATATGGGACAGTTTGTTTTTCGACTCTGACATAAGATAAGAGGGAACACATTATACTGTATCTTAACACCACACATAATGTAGACAAAGCTTGTACGTCACAGCTTGGGCTGGGTGGAGGGACCAACACTTGTTTGATTTGTATGTAAAGCTTGGGCTGGGTGGAGGGACCAACACTTGTTTGATTTGTATGTAAAGCTTGGGCTGGGTGGAAGGACCAACACTTGTTTGATTTGTATGTAAAGCTTGGGCTGGGTGGAGGGACCAACACTTGTTTGATTTGTATGTAAAGCTTGGGCTGGGTGGAGGGACCAACACTT
>JAUKPP010104329.1:0-25774 GCA_032273245.1 Phyllaplysia taylori
GGACCGGCATGAGTGCAACTGAATTACCAACAAAGGAGTAAACGTCAACAGTTGCAACCTCGTTGTCGTTATGCAGAGCTTTTACTAGAATGTGTGTCGCAATTTAGACGCTTTTATTACTAATGTTATATAGTAAAAAAAATCGGGACCAGAGGCCGATGTTCTTATCCAGAGAATGTCGCTATACAGAGAGGTCGTTATCAGGAAGTTCCACTGTATTTCACTTAGGTTGAGCACCTGCAATATCATTCCCTACTTTATTCAAGTCGGTCTACAGAGCTGTACTACGCTACCAGTTTTCCTTGGATGCAATCTCTAAGTAATGATTCATACATGGGAAAATAAAAATTCTGTATTTCCATGCATTCCAATACAATGTTATGCAGATGGTAGGTTAAATTGGGATAACCGACATCAATGGTGTAATGAAGAGGCTCTGAACTTATCATGCAGAGGACAGGAGTTCAAGGCCCATCTGGGTATAATTTTTAATTGAGTAACACAGCCTCCCTGTTGGGAGACATAGCTTCGCTTAACCTGGGTTGGCTCGGACAGGCAGGGTCAAAGAATCTCACTTCTTAAAAGGCCAAACAGCGTTGCAAGGTGTGTACGACTACAACAAACCAGTTAAGGAGCTTTTGTCCAAAACTCAGTATTGGCATGCTGGGAAATTCTGAGGAAGTCAGCCTTTTCACTTGCCTGATAAGCATCTCATATGGCAGAATTTTTTTCCTAGAGTTGAAATTAAAGGAAACTATGGGGTTTTGCATAACTAAAAGCTTTGAGAACAAAAGTCTATATGACAAAGATACCTCTAGTGGTGCCAACTCTATTTTTGACGAAAGTGCAAATACTGAGTTTGGACTAAAGACTATTCAATTTGTGATGATGAGATGGTATGCTATGGTAATGTCAAGCTGCTGCTGATTGAAGTTGATAGCAATGCCAATGCTATTGTTAAACGTACATGGCCGCCCTGAGCAATACGGATGCCGTTCCGGAGTCCTCCATGGATCTGGCCCATGTGCACGACCCCGGTCACACCAATTATCTCCAGGTTCCCGTCGTAGTGTGTGGGTTTGTTGAACTGGTCGTCTCTCTCGGGACCCCACGGGTTTGCCCCAGAGCCCCAACTGAAAAAGACAGATGAATGAATTAATATTTTAAAATGATTTAACAATTTCCTTGAAAACCTAATAATTGTTTGCTGGCTCTGCTTTTAATAGATTAAAATAATGATACATTGCATTTATATAGCGCATTTCCCAGCACGAAAGCAGACTCTATGCGCTTTACAATCATTACCCCGGCACACCAAGTCATTCAGAAACCTTCTCAACTTCTTTTCCGATTTAAAGGTCGCTACAACAAAAGGACGTAGCTACTGACCCACTTACAAGATCTGAAATATCTTTAAGTTTGCTGTTGCTGATTGGGGACCTCTATGGGTTATTCATCCTTCAAGTAGTCTTCATGACCTACAGAGCTAGAGCATTCTAGCTCTATAACCCAGGAATGGAGAGCTTTAAAGTTGGCCCCTTAATACTGCAGAAGTGCAATACAGTGTCAAGAACTCGCAAGACCAGAACAGACCACAACTTGTATTTGATAAAGATTATATACATATCAAAACGCCAAGGTTTCACAATTCAAGTAGGGTCATCTATGATTTAGCAGGAAAATGCCTGCCTCTTAAATCAGAGGTAAAAGATTTGAACCTTATTAATCCTCCCACCCCTACTATACACAACACGCTGTACTGTAGCAGAGATCAACTCATAAAGACTTCCAGCTACTACAACATGGCATTGGGCTGAAGGGCGCACGCTCAAAGGCTACTGGATTAACAACAACAACAACCTTATTAATTCAGAGTTAAAAAATTTGACGGCATAGAGTAAATTAACACCCTCATCTCTCCCCCTCATTTTCAACTTCTAAATTCATGATTTGATAATACAGATAAACAATGTCCCCATCCTCATCCGCTCACCTGAGAACATTGAGGATTATAACCCCCTTGACTTTATACCTCATGGTCCGACAATATGGAAATAACAAGCTCACTTTTTTGACAGTACGGAGAGAAAAATTGTCCTTCTACCTAAAACTTATTCTCCCCTTCCAAATTAATGATTTGATATTCTATATAAAATTGATGCCCTCATCAGCTCACTGTTTCGTCTTGGTGCTTCCAAAATGGCCGAAGTCCGACTTAAGCCATAATAGTCCATTATGTAATTCCCTACATCAGTGCATCATTTGGTATTACATTTGTTCAAAGGAGCGAGGCCGTTTTGCTAAAATTTTATATTTCCATAACCTTTCTTCTTTAAGTAATAAAAGAGTCAGGCCAAATAAGTTTTTTGCCATTGTCTCACAAGTGCCAAAAATGAGTTAGGCCATATTCGAAGCACCATGACAATTTCATGATACTGATAATTATAATAATATCCTCTATTTCAAGCTCACGATTTGACAATACAAACGGTAATAACAAAGTCAAGCCCTCATGTTCCTCGTCATCTTCCTCCTCAGCTCACCTGAGAATATTTAGAATCACAATTCCCTCGACGGGCGGCAGCTCAATAGGTTTCCCATCTACCTCCACTTTGATATTCCTATACAGGTCCTTGCAGATCTTTCGGTTCACCATCTTGCGCAGACCTATCTTGAGGTATACGCCTTTGTTATGCAACCTGAAAATGGACAGACAGACAAATTAAACAATTGGCTAAAAGTTAATGTTTATAGAGGCGCCAGCGTCTTTCGCTGTTTTAGCCTGAATGGACAGACAGGATAGGTCATGAAATTCTTATTAAAGTCTCACAGAACATGCAAATAACACATGAATACAGCTTTAATCCTACCCTCTATTATCAATTCAAAAGCTTGACAAAATAAACATATTAAAAAAAGAGTTGCTAGTGCAAATAGGCAGAGTAGAGAACAATATAAAATTTCCTTGATTATCTTCACTTGCAGATTGTAAAAATTGCCTTTACTAACTTGCTTAAAATAAACGCTTCTTGATTTTCTACACAATCCTTTGTCCTACAATACCATTGCAAGACTTGTAGTACAAAACCAAATAAAAACAACACATGCATGCACATGCCCACACAAACACAATTTTGTTTGGTTTGGTTACCAGTTTTACATCCCCGCAACACTAAGGTCATTTAAGAGACAGGGCCAACCTTGGCTGAGAGGGGAAAAAATCCCATCAGAAACAACGCAGATCATCCGCACATGGGATCGAACTCGGATCTTCCACACAACAGCAAAAAGCCTAATCATTACACCACAGACCCAGTACACACACATATTTGCCCACAGAACCCGCAGACTGACCTGCTGTTGAACTTGTCTGGCTTCTCTTCCCGAGCCATATGGAAGCCCAGACAGAGCTCGGCATCGATGCCGATGCCAAAGTAGTTGTTCATGACAAAGATGCTGGTGGGGTCCTCCGTGGTGTTGGCGCTGTTTGTGTCGTTGGCGATGGCCATCTTGGTCTCATCCTGTTCCTTCTCATTGGGATGGAAGATGACGGTCCAGCTGGGAGAGATGAAATAGAACAAGTTTCAATAACCAAACGCAAAGAGATGACTCCATGACAATAATAATGTAGATTATAATTAGTAGGCCTATGTCTATACAGCTCTATGCACTGGACAATCATTTGTATTACCCCAGTAGACATAACAGCATTTGGAAAACAATCATCACTTCCTGCAAAGCATTGCGCAAACTGATATCTTATTTCATCTCAAAAGCGTTGAAATACTAACATACTGACAAGATCTTGCGCTGTCTATAGCCACCGGATAGCTATAAAAAGATATGCTCCACATCATAAAAACAGAATGTTTTTTCCCTCTCCTCAAAAATATAATTGACTACAATTAGCACATAAATGTGCCGAGGAAATGTTCTAAACTTCATAGCAGTGCACACATGCGAACACAGACAAATATAACACACAATCATTTATTCACGAGGATATGTAATTCTTGACATGCCATGCTGAGTTGATGGAACAGTTTGCTAGTTTTGTGTTTTTCTCCCCTTGGAACACTCTGGGGTCATTTTAGAGGTGGTCACTTCGACTCTGCCTGTTAAGAACAAATCAGGTCGAGGTTGGCACATTGCCCCAGCAAAGATACAAAGATGTTTGTTCAACACGGGGATTGAATTATCGTCCTCTATGTGATAGGTGAAGAGCCTAACCATTACACGACAGATGCTGCCATGAACCAACACATAACAGGTGGATAGATCAATGGATATCCTCACCGGTCTAGCTTGATCTCCTCTGCATCTATGACATCTCGTAGAACATTGAGCGGGTCCTCCCCTCCGGTGTAGCCTGGGCCCCATCGCAAGACTCGGGCCAGGTCATTACCTGAAACAGTGGAAAAACAGACACTTGTGAAGTATTTTGACAACACTCGGGAAAAGTGGGAAAGGCTTTGGAACTTTAAAGAATCATGGTTTCGTTTGGTTTTGGTTTGATGCCCCGTGCAACATTATAAGGTCATTTATGAGGCGGGACCTCTAATTGGTTTGGTTTGGTTTTTGATTTAACGCCCCATGCAACACTGCAAGGTCATTTAAACGCGGGACCTCCGAATTTTACATCCATCTACAATAGGATGGAGGTCAGAGTCATGAAAACTCAGAAAAATACCACTGAACCTCCCCGGATTCGAACCCGGGACCTCCTTGTCTGTAGGCAGGCGCACTTCTGCTCAACCATCAACGCCCCCAAGGGACTTCTGAATTTTACATCCATCTCTGATAGTCATAATAAGTATCTATTGTTGAGATTTTATGCACTATCAACACTAAAAGGTCATTTCAGCATCAGGAAATAGATTAGGATAATAGTTACACATACAAAGAAGTAAAAGGAGCAGACCACATCAAAATGTCGGTCAACCACCCACAGATTATACAAAGAGTGGCAAGGGGAAATCATTGCAACTTGACTATGAGACTGCAGCATATGTGCGACTTCGAAGCCAAGATGGCTTGTGACTGAAAAATTAAAAACCGAAATGAGTGAAGCTTATAAACAGGTACATCGTAAAGTCCTTTTTTTATTATTTTTTTCTTCCATCATTAAATCCTATATCTAAAATACATTATTCTTCCTCATAAAGAAATTTGCATATTAATTGTATAAATTTAGGACATTAATTTTGTGAAAAATGAGTATGCAGTTATCTTAGGAGCATAACAAAAGGTTCTGTTATTCATGAATATCTTTCAGGAGCTGGATTAAAAAGGGACAGACACAAAACGTTCTACCGCCAACAACAAGGACACTATGAATAACTTACCAGTTCCCAGAGGTACAATGGCCATGGGAGGCGACTGGCACTCGGCATCCTGCCCCACGTTGTCCAGACAGGAGAGCACCCAGCCTACAGTGCCATCACCGCCACACACCAGGATCTTGTAGTATGGGACGTTGCGGAATACGTATAATCTGAGGATATCACACATCATTTAACACGTGTCGATATGACCAGAGATTTTATAAGGTGTATGAGATAAGCATCGAAGCCTCTAAACGCATACCCGGCGTTCTCGTGATATAATCCATGTCAACAGTGCTCACGGTGCAATCGATGTGCGGCCTAGAAAGCAGTGTCAAGCAGTTTGTAATGCACTGTTGTCATGGAGCGTTTCATACCTTTGATATGGCCCTGTAATTAGTCATGTTAAGTTTAGGTTTTAAAGCACTATCAAAACTGAAAGGTCATCTCAGTGCTTGGATGTCAGAGGGTAGATTAAGACAAAAGTTACATGTAGCAAGAAGTGGAAGGGGCAGACCCCACCAGATCTTCAGCCAAATGTCTGCTGATGGGATACATACACTCCGTAAATTAATAAAACATAAAAGACGTTGCAGAATACACATCTGAGTATAGTCTACAATAATTTACTGTCCATCAATATTGAAAAATATGTACACTCTTAATTAATCAAATATAAAGGACATTGTGGAATACATAAGATCTGAAGATGGACACAAATTAAATCCTGTCGCGATGACAAAATATGTACTCTCTCTGAATTAGTTACGGTAGTAATAATGACTGCATTTATTTAGGGCATATCCCCTGCCTCAACATATGCAGTATGCGTTGTACAACCTTCCTTACTTAGGAATTAACTCCTATCTTCCCTTATGGCTGGCAAAGACCTTAACCGTTACACAGCACATAAAGGTGACCAGATGGGGTTCTTTTGTATTTCTTCTTGAGTAACTCTAAAGAGATAAACAAACGGAAGAGCATGGAGGCAATCAAGAGATAGTTTTGAGTAGCAAGGTTTGGTTACCAGTTTTACGTCCTCTGAAACACTGAAAGGTCATTTAAGAGACGGACTACTTTGATTTGTCAGGGCCAACCCAGGCTGAGAAGGAAAAAATCCCAACAGGAAAAAACCCCAGATCGTCCGCGCTCGGGATCAAACTGGGGCCTTCCGCATGACAGGCAAAGAGCCTAACCATTACACCTCAGAGCCGGTTTGAGAAGAAAGGAGTTATTTCAATTATCAAGACACCAATTTCTTTCTCTGTTCTAGCCAGTTCTGAGAGTCTTACCCTGGCAGTGGTCCTCCATTCTCCAGGTTGAAGACCTGGTGAGGGTTGAGAAGTTTCCGGAAGGAAGTGATGAGGTCCAGACCCTGACATCCCCCACTCTTCACATTGACAAACACCATCAGGGGTTTCACATAGTCGGGGATCATATGGGGCTGTGGAAACAACATAGGTAGGACAGCTTAGTTATTCATGTCACATTGGCAAACACCATCAGGGGTTTCACATAGTCGGGGATCATATGGGGCTGGAGAAATAAAACAAATATGACAGCTTAGTTATTCATGTCACATTGGCAAACACCATCAGGGGCTTCACATAGTCGGGGATCATATGGGGCTGTGGAAACAACATAAATATGATAGCTTAGTTTTTCATGTCACATTGACAAACACCATCAGGGGTTTTGCATAGTCAGGGATCATATGGGGCTGCAGGGATCATATGGGGCTGCAGGGAAACACGAATGTGACGACTTAAATATTCATGTCACATTGACAGAGACTATCAAACCTCAATAAAAATTAACAATGGTCAAAAATGGTTTAAATAGAGTAAGAAAAAAATTTCCATTCCCACAGGTCTCTTTTCTCTCTCTCATACTAATCAGCTGAGGACTTCTGGTTTTGGCTTGGCTTTGGTTTAACGCCCCCTGCAACACTGTAAGGTCATTCTAGAGGTAACTTCCACGTTGCCAATTAGTCCCAGCCCAGGCTGAGAGGGACACAACATCCAAGCAGAGAAACAGACATGCTCATTCAACACGGAATCAGACCATTTTGTTTGGTTACCAGTTTTTACGTCCCCTGCAACACTGTAAGGTCATTTAAGAGACGGGCTACTTCGACCTTGTCTGTGAGGGCCAACCCGGACTAAGAGGGAAAAAAATCCCAGCAGAAAAAAAAGCAGATCGTTTGTGATCGGGGATCGAACAGGGATCTTCCGCATGACAGGCAAAGAGCCTAACCATTACACCACAGCACTAGTCCTGGCTTTGGTTTAACGCCCCTGCAACACTGTAAGGTCATTCTAGAGGCTACTTCCACGTTGCCTATTAGTCCCTGCCTAGGTTGAGAGGGAAACAACATCCTAGCAGAGAAACAAGACATTCTCATTCAACACAAAATCAGACCCAGTCCTCTGACTGATAGGCAAAGAGCCTAATCATTACACCGCAGACACTGGTCATTTACGGCAGGAACAATATTCAAGCCCCCTACATGCAGCAATTCTTTACATTTTTATGACTCATTGAAAGGAGATTACATACTGAGAAAGAGGGTCCAAAACATCTGCTTTGACCGATGCCTGATGTTGAGAATATGCATCAATACTTGCTCCATCAGAGCGCCGCACATGAAAGAAATCTATATGTATCTATTGCTGGCGCAGTTGGGCTTTGTCAATGTTAAATAGGTGCACCTCAGCTGGTATTTCCTGTTGTTGCTTTTTTTCATAACAGTTTAGGCAACTTTGAAAAATTCAAGACTTAGGACGTTTCAGGCAAACAAAAAAAAGGCTAATTTTCAAGACTTTTTCAAGTCTTCGATGAGCTCTCTGATTTTCAAGACTTTTTAAAGACTTCAAGATTTGCCTATGGACCCTGATTAAGCTCTCTCTCTTTCCCCTGCTGCTGTGACTCACTTGTATATTAGGTAGAAGTAGAGATAGGATCTGTTTGTCGTCAAAGGTGGACTCCTGTAATATATTGAAGACGTTTGTGGCAATCTCCGGTATTGTGTAGATGAGGACCAGGGAGCCGTACTCGTAGTAGATTCCGTCAAACCTCTCCCACTTGTTCTCTGTTGAAAGAAATACAGGGAAAACATTTTGAGTTATAATGCATCCAATTATAAAATACAATAAGCTTTCAAAGATAACTTTTTGATTCCCTTGCAACGAAGATAAAGGGGAGATTAATTAATTAGTAGCCAGAGAGTAATCGTTTAAGGGGGGGTTAAAACATTGATATTCATATTCTATCCAAAGTGATGCTAGAAAAACTTGTCAATTTTTCCGATGGATGGGCTGTTTAGTCACTTTCAACAGACAGAAAATAACTATGGTTGCCTGTAAAGGCCAAAGAGCTGAAAGAACCAGATAGGCCTATCCACAACAGCACTGCCACGAGTCCTTGTGATCGATATCATTTCCACTACAACTTTCAGGCCAGTGTCTCTATTGATGAAAAAAGTTATGGGCTATTTTGTAAATCTCCTTTAGAGGAGAAACTCTGGGGTCCCCACCACCAACTGTCAACAACAGCCAGGTTCATAGTGAAATAAAAAATAGAAGTCTGACACACTGAGGGGGAGGGGGAGGGGGAGGGGGAGGAGGAGGAGGAGGGGGAGGAGGAGGAGGAGGAGGAGGAGAAATCTCATAGCTATAATTTTTACACATTTTAACAACTTTAACTTCATTTTTCTCAAAACTACAAAAAATGTTAGCATCATTCCTCTATCTTGCATGAGTGCAGTACCAAGGGGTCAATTTTGAGGCAGAGCTGGCTGCCATGTCTTTGTAGGTCATTAAAACCACAATGAAGCGTGCTTTGGCGACTACCTGCACAAAAGACCAATTTTCACCTACTCCCGGACTACATTTTTCCTATACGTTTCTTTTCAAGATGACCAGCTGTCTAAAACAACCACTTTTTTTCTTTAAATTGCGTGGTCTTATTGAGCATGTTTGAATAAACTACGTAAATCCTTAACTCATTGCTGACCGGGTTGCCTCCCCGTGCAGACACTGGGTACCGAGCTGCCCTCAGCCAGACCCAAAAATTTAAAAACTCGCCATCCTCGCTCGTAAAAACAACACCAAATTTCCCTCCAATTGGTGAGATAGAAAGGTGAATGACTTTAAAGAACAGTAACTCTAATATATTTCAATAAAATCCTGGAAACATTGGACTGGAGCAAGTTTGGAATGGCACTACCGTCTCAATGAAATTATCTCGTCATTCGTGTATGTACCATGTCAATGTATATTCAATGTTAGTATTGTTAGAGAACTTGTGATTTAGTGTATGTACATGTATGCACGATGTTGTAACCCAAATTTCCCCATGGGATGAATAAAGTTGTTATCTATTTATTTATTAATTATTTATTTTCTGATTTTCTCGTAGCTGGTCGGTTGCCATGATACAGATATTCTCATGGCCGATCAGCAATGAGTTAAAACGACAACAACAGACAAACCGTTGTCCTTACCTTTCCCAATAATGTCCAGCAGAATCTTCTCGTACTGTCTCTGAGAGAGTCCAGTGGGCAGGTTACCTACATACAGAGATATGCTGGGCCCGTGCGGGTCTTCTTTCTGTTGCAAATAGAACCTTGTCATGCGGTTTTGACGTAGTGATTCCTGAAACACAGAGAAAATTCATCATACAATAGGCTATCAGATGATGGTTGGAGAGGGGGAGGGGAGGGGGAGCTTTCATACCGCAAGAATGGGATGTTTGTGTGTGGTCCTGCAAATCCTTGATTATTTATAATAATTTGATCTGCACTGTAAAAGCAGACTGTCTCCTTTATAATGTTTTAAATACAATTTAATATTTGTATTAAATATTTCTGCTTTGCATTTCTATGAACAAAATTAAAATGTGCACCTCAGTATCAGGTACACAAAGGAGATCTTTACAATTATATGAAGAATTATCTCTTATCTTTAATTTGATTTAGTTTTTTTAGTGTTTTAAATTACACCACTTTTGTAATACTGTAAGGCTATTTAAGAGAGGCTACTTCAATCATGCCTGTCAATGCCTGAACACAATAGGCCTAGATATACCAGTTGAGAGACATTCACTAAACGTGGGGATTCATTTCCTGTTCTCTGCATAATAGGCAAAGTTTATTCTCAAAACAGAATCCATATTCTATCAAATATGCAAGTATTCACTGATGTAGAGGTTAGACACTTGAGTGTCGGTCAGTAGGGGTGTGCAAGTATTTGGACTCAAGTGAGAATCTAAGTAACTGAAAATTACTTGAGTGAGCACTAGAATACTCAAGTAATAATCCTGATTTTCTTCTTCTCCTTTTTCTCTAAAGTTCTATCTCTTTGCACATGACATAAAAAAAAGCAACTTCCATATAAGGTAATACTCGAGTGCTCTGAGGTTTACAACTCAGGCAAGTACTCGAGTAATTCAAAACTATTCGAGTGAGGACTCAGAGAGGGGACGGGGGTGGGGGGTCCCAATCGAGTACTCGCACACCCTTAGTTTTTAGCCCAAAGGTTCTCCTAATCACCAATATGACGTGTACTTACCCTCCGACTGTGCACCATAATCTGAAATGGTTTGGCAGTGCGCTCGACTTTGCGTTCAGTGACACCCTTGTCCAGAAGAACTTCAATCAGCTCAAAGCTCTCTGGGTCTTTATCCTGTAAAGGGGGAAGGGGGAGCAGGAACAGACACCAAGTTATTGCATATTATTGACTATTATCATTGCTGCTGACGCAGCACGCAACTGGCAATCCTCAGGGAAACTTAAGCCTGCTTGAGCACATAAGTAAAAACCAAAACAAGAAGAGGATAAAACAGCTGAGGCTGGCGTCTCAATATATAACCCACTCCTTACTACTACTACGACTAGTATCATTGGTTTCGGTTTTACAAACCCTTGCAAAGGTAGGCTACTCCAACTCTGCCTGTTTGAGTCAAACTGGCTGAGAGTAACACAAATCAAGCAGAAACACTGGGATGTTTGTTCAATGTGTGGAATGAACTCCCGTCCTCTACATGAAAGGCCTGAAGCTTAACAATAACACAACAGATGCCAGCTATCCCTGAATACTTTACAAAGGCATCTGAAATTTGCACATTTCATCTGATGTGAAAACAAAGGTATAGGCACACTTTATAGTCACACAGGCAAAAGGACAAATAATCCTGTGCGTCACACCAGGCAGCGGTTACGTCATTGGGATTCTCTTAATGAAAGTTAAAGTGAATTGCTCCTTTTTCTCATGAGCTTGCAGAATTTCTTCACTCTCTCTCTCTCTCTCTCTCTCTCTCTCACTCATCTCTCTTTTGCCTCTCTCCTTCCCCCCCATGCCTATCTCTCTCCCTCCTCCCCCCCCCCCCTGTTCAGTTAAAAAGGGTTTTACTGCCCTATCAACACAATGTGGTAATTTTACCATCATGAAGAAGATTAGAACAATAATAAAACCACAAAAAGTAGAAGGAGCAGACCACACCAAAGCACCCACCAACCACCCACAAAGAAGTTATCCTACTCCCATCAAAAACAAAACGTTCCTAAAGACAACAACTAAGAACACTACTCCACCTCATCCACACATACCTCAACACCAAATTTGCGCAAGGATGTGAGAATGACTTCCTCGGCTGTGGTGTCTTTATTCACAAGGATGTTCTTGTAGCCACAGCTCACTCTGCACAAGATAGAAGAGCAAATGTAAGTGTTACTTATCCATCAAATTAATACATTTGTACATGACAAATAATACATTCTTCTCCTACATGATTTTTCGAATGGCACAAACTTGGTTTGGTTTAGTTTGGTTTAGTTTGGCTTTTTGGTTTTGGTTTCATTCCCTTTGTGACACTATAAGGTCATTAACTTACTTTATTTTGCTGATCTCCGACTGCTGGACATTCATCCTTTTTCAGCAGCCAATATAAGGTCATTAAAGAGATGGGCTACTTCAACCCTGCCTGTCATTCTCAGCAGTGACATGGAGATGTTCATTCAATATGGGGATCAAATTCCCATCACCTGCGTGATAGGTGAAGAGCCTAAACGTTACATCATAGATGCCAGTAAAGGCACAGTAACCCACAAATTTATCCCAACTGTTGGTATTATGCCTGCTTTATGAAAATGAAAGAGGCTTAAGTGACTACAGGTTTTTTCATGACTTTACTAGGATGAGGCCTCACCCTCACTTGTATACCTCACCACAGAGGCAATTTTTGCCCGAATAGTGCTTTAAAGGTCCTTTCCTTTATGGTGCAGGTAACACAAAATAGAAGCCTCACACACGGCTTTTTTCTTTCTCTCTCTGACTTACTATCACTCACTCACAAACTCACACACATGCATGTATGCATATCATCCACACACAACAAAGAGCCTGTCAGCGCCAACCTGAGCTGAGAGGGAAAATAATCCCAGCAGAAAAAACCCAGATCCTCCGTGCGTGGGATCGAACTAGGGTCTTCCGCATGACAGACGAAGAGCCTAACCATTACACCATAGCGCCGGTCTACTGGTGTTTGAAACAGGTACGAAAAATAAAAAATAAATAAATAATGGACTGCATTTATATAGCGTATATCCAAATACTGGCTTTGTGTGCTTTACAATCTTTCTAGCCTGAGTCCTCCTGGGTAGACTTTGATGCAGCCACTTTCCATCACTCTCATCCATTCACACACACATGCATGAATGCACACATAGCCATGCACACAAAGGGCTGAAATAGTTTTAAATGGAATGTCTGGCCTCTTTTACGTCCCCTGCAACACTATAAGATCATTTCAAGAGTCAGGCTACTTCAACCCTGCCTGTCAGGGCCAACCAAGGCTGAGAGGGAAAAAATCCCAGCAGAAAAAACCCAGAGCGTCCATGCCAGGGATCGAACTCGGGTCGTCCACATCACAGGCGAAGAGCCTAATCATTGCACCACAGCGCCGGTCTATAGATGCTTGAAACAGGTAGGAAAACAATCAAACTACAATCTTCCTAACCTGAGTCCTCCCGGGTAGACTTTGATGCAGCCACTGTCCTTGTGCTCCTTGTAGCGGAGGAAAATGGAGGGTCGTTTGCCGTCTGGGGTCTTGAGCTGTGAGCGCACGGGCATGCTCTCCTCCAGCTCCCGCTCACCTGCTGACATGGGAAGGTTGTGCAGCGCTGTCAGAGGGAGGGACGGGGTGGCAACGCATGGTCAGAACTGGGGGGGGCTCGCAGCCGGGGGACGCACAGTGGTGGTGGTGGTGCGACGCAGTGTACACAGACAAACAGATACACACACACGTTGGTGCAAAACAGTGTGTAGACATAAACATGCACACAAAACACGTACAAAGACAGACACACGTATACACTCACATTGAGGGCAACACAGAACACAAACATAGACATGCACACACGCTTCATACATACACACTCATATACAGTAACATACACACATACACCCTTTTCTTCATTGGTGCCTTTTTTGCAATTTCACAGTAAGGACAAAATAAAATTTAGATACTTTTTTAAATCACTACAAAAGTGGAAAACACTTGAGAAACAAAACAAGTTCTCAATCCTTCAGAAAAATTGCAAAACCACGTTTGCAAGGTTGCTAATTTCAGACAGCCACAAATACATACCACACATACACAAATCATAAATGTTCATAAACATATAGATACACGCATGCACACTTGGACACACTTTTCATGTTTTGTTTGTTGGTTTTATTGAGCAGTTAGGGCACTATTGACACTATAAGGTCATTTCAGTACCAGGACACAGATTAGGACAAAAGTAACACAAAAAAAGAAAAAAAGGAGGAGGAAGAGCAGACCACAACTGAGTATCACCAACATGATTTGACTGATTTTGCATTCAAGACGACAAAAGGAAAGGAAGATCAAATACAGTAGAACCTGCATATCTCCGCATCTGTTTACTGGACATTTGGCTGAAGTCGACACGATTTAGAATTCCAAATTTTTTCTTTATTTTCTATATCCATATCCCTTAAGTCAACTTTCTCTTTTAGCGACGTGATTTCAATAGTCCCAGCAATGTCAACTTATGCAGGTTCCACTGTAGGAAGAACTAATCAAACAAATAGGAAAACAACAACAAATAGGAAAATTGATCTGGGCGTAAGATTTAACAAGTAGCCTATTGATGCTTTCTTTAAAAAGTTTGGGACAGTTTGGATTTTAGACCCAATGTAACATTGCAAGGTCATTTTAGCTGTAGACTACTTCGACCTTGTCCGCCAGGGCCAACCTAGATTTTTATAGAGGTTGCAGCACTTAAATCATATGCAATTTTAGCCAATCAAGAATAAAACGTTTCATCCAGATGGCTATGAAGGTCACAGAGGTCAAGATAGGAATCCATGGCAGCCCATGAGAGCGCATGACCCTATGATAAGTCTTTTAATTTGGCATCAGGAACAGAAATGTCTGCAGTTTGCTCTGGTTGGGGTTTTATGATTCTTGTAACACTGTAAGGTCACTTAAGAGACAGGCTACTTTGACTGCACGTCTGGGCTAACCCTGCCTGAGAGGGACATATCACCTTAGCAGTGAGATAGAGATACTCGTCCAACATCGAGATCAACAAAGCAACTTGACAGTGCTTCTTGTGCTTGGAGCATATGCATATTGAGTGACTCGATGGGTGAATTTAGGTCAGCACTAGTGTGCCAAATGTCTACAAAGTGTTTAACAGTCCGGGGTTCCATTCTGCAACTTACCAAGGCTTGACTCTGAGGCTTCTGTGACGTAATAGTTTTTTGGATCGTCTGATATGTGGAATGTCTTAAGAGCTGCCTCCTGCAATAAACGTGGGAATAGAGAAAACAAGATTAATGAAGAGTTTTTATTCAACTACCATTTGAGTGTAACTGACAGACAACTATTGAGTATAATATTCAGAACCAGAATGAGAATGAAAATCAGAGCATCGTCATGGTGCTTTCATTATGATCGAACTCATTTTTTGCACTTCTGAGATAATGGGGAAAAACTGATTTGGCCTGACTCTATGTTACAAAAAAACCCATGAAAATAGTCAATTTTTAGTAAAAATGGCCCAGCTCCGTTCAACAAATGTATACAAAATGATGCACTATAATATGAGGAGTTACGTAATGGGCTTATTCCAGAATGGCCTATGTCTGACTGAAGCCATTTCGGAAGCACCGTGACGACATTTGTTAGTCTCTGGACAGAAAATTAGTATGGTCATGATGAAGGTTGTGTCAAGCCAATTAAGGTGATCAGAAGCTAATTACTTTTTTTTATCACTGAGTCTGACTCTATGTAAATTTTCCAATGCTTTGTTGAAACATGCTGACAAGGAGAAAATATAAGCTTCCATCTGATACCACTATCAGCATATCATTATCATATCACTCATTCCGCATTTGTTAAAGAAATTTTGGGGAATGTTCAACTTATTGTCTAACTGGGATCCTAGGGTCTTATACTTCAACCACAATACTCTTATTAACAAAAGTCATACAGCATATTTTTGTAACACCAAACAACTCTTCGTGCCCATAAAATAAACTATTTTTTTTTTTTGCTTCCTCAAAATCATGTGCCTTTGGTAAATGTGGAGTGGTCTCAGCAAAATGGCCAAAATGTTGCTAAAGACTAATTTTTTTCGGGTTCAATAATTATACATTGGTCTCACCCGTGGAGGTGCGGGACCCCCACAAGGGGAAGCAAAGAATGGCATCTTCTGCTCTGATGCATAGCATGATACCATACAAGAAGGCGGCAAAAATGCATCACAACTGAAGCCACTCTTTTCAGTTTAAACAATAAGAGTACCCATCGAAAACGGAACATGGTTGCCTGTATGGTGTGGGGACCCTGCAGTGCCCTTGTGGAAACAAGCCACTGAAGGATAAATAGGCCATGTACGTAAAATTCAGTCATTGTGACTTACCCCTGAGTTCTAGCAGGGGATCGCAGAAGAAGAAGAAGATACATTGGTCTAGCAATTTGAAGCCAGAATACCAATACAAGGTGTCCAGCAAAATCTACACAAAAAAATCCTATCTCAGGGTAAAAAATCCTACCACATTTTTTACATGAGAATATAATACATTTATCCTGATTTAGATAGTTTGGCTTCCAGTTTTACTCCCTTGCAACACTGTAATGTCATTTAAGAGACTGGCTACCTAGACCCTGCATGTCAAGGCAACCAGAAAAACAACAACAGAACGTGCGCGTGTGGGATCGAATTCCAGTCTTCCGCATGACAGACGAGGAGCCTAACCATTACACCACAGCCCCGGTCTGATCTAGATGTAGATACCGGTCTGATCCAGATGTAGATATAAGTTACATTTTTAAAAATCTAATAAGTACAGAGCAAACAGAATGTGACATATTCTGGATCGAGAATTCAATATCACTTAATTACGGCAAAGGGCACAACTTTTAAGACGGCCGATCACAGGAATTGCAAAATCTGATTGGTTATTTAAAAGCACTCCCGATATCCACGCTTTAATCACTAGAGTTTAAGTATCCCTAAACTGACCTCAGGCGCGTGGGTAATTAATTAGATTCAGTTAGTATTAGCCGCGACCAACAATCGTGTGGGTAGGATGCCCACCTCCATGTCTGCGCAACTTTGATTACAGTTATTCCAACTTTCTGTTGGCTAAAAACACTGACGCATGGGAAGTATCATGTTTTGATTCCCATTATTTATCACAACTAAAGGTACCTCCTGCGGTGCATTCGCTTTGAACACGCGTACGACTCAGCAGGGGGTGATGAGAGGTCAGTGAGAGGGAAGCAAGATGAAGACAGAACAGATGCAACAATTTTCATTAGGGTTCATCCATGCCGCCGCATGAATTTCTCAGTCTTTCTTAAGGTGATTTGTAATATAAAAATATCTTTAAAATAAATACCAACCAGCCCCATAAAAATCCTACCAAAATCAGACTTTCCGACTTCGCTGGACACCCTGCAATAGTCCAATTTTCCCCACTCCCTTTTTTTCCCTTTCTCTTACTCTCAGCTATTTTGGCATATATCTCTTTCTCCTTTTTAGCCCCCAAAGCTCTCTCTAAACCCCTATTCTCTGAGAAATAATCGTACCAAGATGGCCTGTACAGTTGCGTTTCTCGGCACAGATATTGTGCGGTACAGGCGCTTCTTCAGGGAGGCGTTGCCATCAAACACTCGGATGATTTCACCTGAGGATGTGAGATAACAAGTCATTTATTCGTCTCAGGTAACATAAGGAAAGATAAGATAAAGTATGGTAAGGAAAGTTTTGATAAGATGACATGACGTAACATAACATTAGTAATTATCATCTTTCATCATTTCTGAGAAAAATTTTGAGTCATGGGTTCACAGCTAGAGCAAGCACAATGGCAATATCAATAAAAAAGTTCCTACCTGGGCAATCATAACAGCACGAGTGTAGACATTTTACAACAGAGCATTCAGAATGAGTCAAGGACTCAGCTGAGACCCTGCTAGTTTGCAAAAACAATTTTCTGTTACATTATCCATTCATTTAAGGAAAAATAAGTCAATTTGTTCCTGATGACCCATGCATTGGATTCGTTGAAACAGAGGGTACTTTTGGTCTTGGAGGATGACTTAATATTTTTTTCAGTGTTAAGCTTGGGTTTCAGCAGTCAACACTTAGGTAATTTCAATGCAAGATTTAGCTTTGGTTTTGAATAAGTTTTAGCACCCCCTGTAACACTGTAAGGTCATTTAAGGAGCAGTCAGGGTCAATAACCTCCAGATCAACCTACTGTCTTCAGCGTAATAGGTGAAGAGTTAACCATTACACCCCAGACATTGGTGCAGCCATTCAGTAGGCTACTAGTAAGAAAGTGGTCGACTAGAATAATGGGATGAGAAAGTAGTCGAAGGAGCAAACAATACCAGAGCACCTAGTAAACCCCCACACACTATTCTCTAACTTCTAAATAAAGTGAAATGGCAATAAGGTCTTTTACTTCAGATTGGCTTCCCAAGGCCTCGGGTGCTATAGTTTTATGACACTATCGACACTGTAAAGTCCTTTCAGTGCCAAAAAACAAGAAAATGACACACATAAAAATAGAGAAAGAGTGCCCACCACCACAGCCCGCATGAGACATTCAGGGTGTTTTGTGCCGTGGACTGGTTAACTTGTTGCAAAAATGAATTATATAGACAAAATATGGGATCTAGATCTTTAAACCTGTACAGTCTAACTTGCCCTAGCGACAACCTACCCAAAACGATGGACCTGAACAAATGACCACTTCCCATTTCACCCCTTGCGTCTATTTTTCTACATAATGACAATGTCCTAGACAACCACCTGTATAAGACAACCACTTTTTCTTTTGGACAATGAGTGGTCGTCTTCTGCAGGTTCGACTGTATCATTAAATCAAATACTATATATCTGTATAACTCACAATCTTCCTTGTCTTTATCCCTGCTGTCTTTCTCCCTGGGCGACCGTCTCTCCCTCTCCTCATCCTCTGTCTTAGAGTCGCCACTAGAGGACCACTCTTCTGAAACGGTACGTGCTGAGCAAGTGACAAGTAAAATAGAAAAATTAATTCCAAGATGTGACACTTTCTAGAAAAATTTGGCAGTCTACGAGGTCATGATTGGTAGTTACAGTCGTCATGTTTCAGAAGTTCAAATTGTGGAGAAATTTCTAACATTAAAAATATAGTGTAGATAATAAGTTACTGATTATGGTTGCTAATTTCCTCCACTATTGGCATTTTCTGCATTTATTTCCACCTCCATGGACTCCCCTGAAATCCTACAAGATAAAACCTCTGAAGAAGAGCTGCCTCCTTCTCTGATCTTTTATTTTAGAAGTTGGAACATTCGAATTTTTGGAACTGACAACAATTATTCTGGGATCCCTATGTTTAGTTCAATTCATTACACAATAAAATTTCATAAGGTTAGGAAGGCTTTTGAAACCATATCCTACAATAAATATTTTCTATTTTAGTTGTGAAAAATGGATGCCCCTATAAAAGAGGACTCGTATCCTATTAAAAAAAACACTTTGGGGTTACTGTCTACAGTCTAATTATTGTCATGCTCATTAAAAATGTATTGACCAACAGTTTTAAGGCAGCAAAGTAATAAAAAAACACTATCTTTGCAAAATAGTTTACCTGGAAAAGCTGGAAGAGCAGCACCAAAACGGCACACACCCCATGGGGAGAGAAAAAGTTTGTCATGAAAACATTATTCAAGCACGCATGGAGAAAAGAATTCTTTTATTTTTTAAAATTCATCTGAACAAAAATTCACCCATAGTAAACAGTTATGAAAACAAAGAGATGTTGTAGTCTTAAGGAGTTTATCTTCCGCCTGGGTTCCCACTACATACCCCTTAATGCACATCTCAACAGAATCTGAAGAGAAAAAGAACCAAACTGCTCCCTCTGTCCACACCCGTATGAAACAGTAGCCCATCATCTGTTTGAGTGCCCAGCCCTACAAGATCTCTGGAAAGATCTGCTACCACTAACACCAAACATTGATTTTGAAAATATTCTGAATGGAAACCCTGATGAACTCAGGAAGACATCCCAATACTTTGTCATGGCATAAAGTCGAAGGGCAAGAGCCCAAGTGACTGCTGAATCGGAAAAGTAAAAGTCTTAAGGAGTATGTCATAGGTTTACCTGTAAAAATCTGACATTATTCTGCAGAGACCCCCGATACAGATCTACCTTACCAAAAAAAAATCACCTGAAGTACCTAGAAGGTTCTGATTATGATGTAGAGGTAATGAATATTTCTCAATTACCATTCATGAGCATTTAACAGATCCATTAAAATTATTCATGCGCCTATAATTACGGTACTTTAAATAAATCAAAAGTACTACAACCTAGCATGATTACTAAAATGTCTCTTCAAAATTGCAAAAATGTGCTATGTGACCATGAGTGATTTTAACTTGTAGTATCAAAACAAAATATAAAAATTACTCTACATCAATGGATTCGTGCCAACAATTCTAAATAAAAACCTGGTGCATACAATACAAAGCATGAGCACTGATGGTAATTTTCTTTTCTTGTATTTTGTCTATCCCATGTATGTGTGCAATATGGTATGTATCATATTACGAGTAACGTGCAGAGCTGCCAACCCCAGTGTGCCGAAAAGAGGGACATTTGTGATAAAAAAAAAAGAGGGACATTCACCAAAAAAGAGGGACAATCACGAAATTTGTATACGAGCTCGTTCATCTTCTGCCCTGGAGCCGAGTGTCCAGAGTTTTACGCGAGTTTCCACTGTTTTCTACATTCATGCACAAAAGAGCGAAGTAAAACAAAAGGATGTTTGATTTTCTGCAACTTCTAAGCAAAAGAGTGGAGGAACATCGGTTTTTCTCTACACTTATGAGCGGAAGAGTGGAGCATAAAAATTTCCGCTGACCGATAACTGCGAAACGAAATAACAAACGTTCCCGCCATGCAGGTTTCTGACTTTGAAAAAAAGCGGGACATTTTGAAGAATATTTTTAATTCGTTGGCGATGGCAGGACAAAAGGTAAAAAAAGCAGGACTGTCCCGCGAAATGCTTGTCACTTGGCAGCTCTGAACATGTATTTCTACTTAATGTAGACCTTCTTAGTGGATGTGTTACTGTCATTTAAAAAAAGAAAAGAAAAAAAGAGAATCCCCTAAAAATTTACGAACACACTAAAGGCTTTTTTCAAAGCATCCATCAATTGGCAGCCAGGACTTACTCGACTTGCGACTGATGCCCAGGATGGTTTCCATGGGCACTTCAAGCCTGGGAATCGTTAGACAGCTAGACGGGAGCAAGATCTCTCTCAGACTCCCAAACTTGCATTCTACAGGGAGGGAGCGGTAGCAGGTAGCATGAGCCTGTGGACAACATCATAAAGTGGGTTAGTTGGTGAGCTTTTTAACGAAAAAAAGAAAAACAATTAAAGAATGATAGGACAATAACAGACAGTTTTTTTCTATAGATGTTGTATATGCTGCTATATCGCACAAAATTACCTCACGAGGCCGCAGGTTACTACGCCTAGAATCAACTGTCATTTACTAAAATAGTAAAAAAAAAAAGTGATGTAAAGGCTAAATGACAGTGTTTACTTAGCCAATTTAAATGCAGAATTGTCAACGGTGTGTTACAATAATGGATTAAGTTTATATCGCACATATCCCTATCTCGAAAGCAGGCTCTATGCGCTTTACTATATTATTACCCCAGCAGACCTAAGTCATTTAGAAATGCTCTCAACTTCCTGAGTTGACCATCCAGTGCATGCTACAGTTTTATAAGAGCTTCAAAGACACACACTCTGACAAGATCTTTCGCTGTCTAAAGCCTGCTACTCATTTCCATCTGATTGTGGTGAGGAAAATCTAAAGAAATGCCTTTCCCAAGGACATCACGTCAGGCTTAAGCTAAGATTCGAATCTGAAACCTCAAGAAAACAACTCAAGCAGCCTAACCACTAGGCTACTGTTGCAACTATCATCAGCACTCTTAAGAATTACATTGTTTGCCTTTGTGACATTGAAGTTTCACAGCACTATCAGCAATCTAAGGTAATTTCAGATGCTTTGCGTGACAGGCGAAGAGCCGAACCATTACACCACAGACATAGGTCTAGAAAATTTACATTTAAATTTGTCCATCTCATTGGCTGTCTTCCATCACAAATTAAACCATATAAAATGAACACATTTTGGTTTTGGTTAGTAACTTTTTCTATTGTCAGATAACTTATGACCTGGCGATGCACAGTCGAGTCTGAGATGAAGTCCTGTAATCAATCATGGGGAACGTTGACTAAGATGGCCGAAGACAGACAGAGCTGGCGATCCTTTGTTGCTGCCCTAATCGCCAGATGGCGTGAAGGGTAGTAAGTAAGTAAGATAACTTATCTCTCTGAGAGAGAAGAGGTAAAATATAGGGGTCGTCTGTCAACTATCATAACTTACCGAGACTCCACACCATTCGCAACGCATGCCGGCCAAGCACTCTGAAGACCAGCATGTCTTCTTACACGCGACACACTTGGAGTTTGGTGGTAGGTTGCCTTCTCGCCAGTGGTGGTAGTGAATCACATTCTGGGGGAAGAGAAAGTGGATGTTTTAAGGGTTTTGTTTATCAGGAGTTCTAAATTACGCCACTATGAACACTGTAATTCTTTCTTTTGTACAATCGACTCTATAAGGTCATTTCAGTGCTAGTAGTGGTAGTGAATCACATTCTGGGGGAGGAGAAAATGGATGTTTTATGTTGTTGTTCTTGTTGATTTTTTTGGGAGTTTTCAGTGCTAGTAGAGGAAGAGAATCACATTCTAGAAGTGGACGTGAATCACATTCTCGGGGAGGAGAAAGTGGATGTTTTAAGTTTTCCTATTGAGAGTTCTAAGTCAGCTCACCAAGGCGCTGCAGAGCGCGACCAACAATGGCGTCGGTATGATTGTCAATGAGTGATGCTTTTGCGTTTTTCTCCTCATGTTTGTATTGTTCGATTTATTTGATGTATGCATGCATATATATCTACAAGCCATTGTACTCCAAATTTACCTACGGGGATTAATAAACTTTTCAGTTTCGTTTTCATTACACAAGTTTAAAGTTAGTTGTTTCTAGAGGCGCCAGCTTTCATTAATAAATGTGACAAACAAATAAGCACAGTTTCATCTTCACTTGCACTCTCGCTGTACTCGCACATGGGTTAAAGTACTCTTGCTTTATTTAGTCTTGTGCTTATCTTCACCTTTCTGTCTGCCTAGCAGGTATATACTGATTTGGCAGGCATGCTAATATATCTGGCAATTGGGCAGTGCTCATAAGGTGGAGCGTCCACTGACCTGTTTTGTCAGTTGCAGAGCCTGGCCTGCAACTGACAAAACAGGGTAGTGGACGCTCGGCCTTAGGCAGGCAGGAAAGGTTATCTGTACTGAAAACTGAACCCTTTTCACTGGGACCAAAAGGCCTTTCCCCCTTTGCTGAAAAGGTGTGTGTGTGTGTGTGTGTGTGTGTGGTGGTGGTGGTTGGGGTGGGGGAAACCATTAATCAATTAATGAAGACCCAAAAATGGGAAAGACACCACCATCACCCGCCCCCTTCCCAGCGAGCAGACATACAATTTATAAGGCAGGTGAGTTTATTCACCATCTATTCCTCTACAAGACAATAACACAAGCAATAAGCCAAAGATAATCTTCACCTGCTCCCCTGTGACTTAGTAATGGCACATAGTAAGCCTATAATTCGTTGGCTGTGTGGCAAAGAGGCGAATGATCCACAACAATCTTTGTTCTATTCGCCCTTATTCAAGCCAGTCAACAAATTTTTGTGCTTATGTCAGACTATCAGTCTGTCTGTCCTTCTGTCTATCCTTCATCCGATCCCTAACATGTAAGGAAAACATGCGCTCAAATCAATCTTCACCTTCCCAGAATGCTGTAAGGACACATAGGTGCAAGTTGAAGTACACCTTAGTTGGTTTTTAATTAGTTGTTTATAGAGGCGCCAGCATCTTTGGCTGTTTTAGCCTCTATGAAGGACACCTACTTTATTAGTATAACTACTGTGCATATGTCGGTCTGCCTAACTATCTATCTGCCTGCTTGCCTGTCACTGTATCCCTCTATCTATCTGTCTGCCTGTCTGTCTGCCCATCTGTCTATGAAGGCTATCTATTTATTTGCGAACCTGTCTGTCAGTGTGTCTATCTCACTCTATTTGTCTCACTCTCTCCATATATTAATTTATCTATCTATCTCCTCTCCGTCAATCCATCCATCTCTCTGCCTTTTTCTCTTTTTCTGCCGCTTACTTTTTTGCCTCTCTCACATCTTTTTTTCTCCTTTCAATCCTTCTCCCTTTCAATCTACCCCCCCCCCCCTCCCCCTTCTCTCTCTCATGTTATTGAGTGTGCTGGGGGTAGTAATGCATGGATCTATTTATGTTGTAGTAAATTGTATCCCAATATTTCTGCTATGAGTATAGTTTACTATGACTAAGATTCTATTACTATTATTCTATTCTTGGGCACTGCACTGTGGCGACCAGCAATGGTGTGTGTATATGCATAGTTTGTATGAATGGTGTTACCTATGTCCATACTTATCACTTGTATGAATATGAATGTGTTTGTATAATCGCAAAAAGAACTTCCCCACAGGGACAAATAAAGATGACTTTTCTTTCTTTCTTCCTTTCTCTCCCTCTACCAATCTAGGCTTTACCACAAAATATAGACTTTCCGATGACCTCCATAGACTAACTGAGTTTTCCAAGTCAGTCTCCCCCACCAGAAAAAAGCCCATGGCCCTTTTGAGATTCGGCTCTGTTTGGTTTGGTGTTGGCTTAACGTCCCTTGCAACGCTGTAAGGTCATTTAAGGGAAGGGCTACTTCGACCCTGCCTGTCGGGGCCAACCCAGGCTGAGAAGGACTATTGTCCCAGCAGAAAAACGGAGATATACTTGATCAAACAAACTGCCCCTTCTGAGGGTTAAGGACGAGGATGAAAGTGGCTCTCTAACAGAGGTTTGCAATTTTTACTACTGTTTGAGGTTGAGGTTTGCAATTTTTACTACTGTTTGTATTCTGAGGGTTAAGAGCCGCAGGTTGAGAAACCCAATACACTGGACAACTGATGATGCCCCTGACCACCCAAGTACTCACTCTGTCTCTCTGAGGGAAGTAGGTTGCACACTCCATGCAGTCACTGACCACAAAGTCTTGGCAATCCAGATGTGCATAATATTCACAGACTGTGGAGAGGAGCACAAGAAAAAAATTGTCACATACCGTACTTCAGACATAGAAGCATTCGGACACTTGATTTGGTTACTAGTTTTAAGTCCCATGCAATGCTGTAAGCTCATTTACCAGACAAGCTAATTTGACACTAGCTAACCTGGGCTGAGACGGATGAATCCCAGCAAAAAACCCTGATTATTTTAGAATGGTGGGAAACAATATGTTACAGTCGAACTTGCCCTAGTGAACGCCTGTCCAGGACGATCATTTGTAAAAACGTCCACCTCCTATTACCCCCTCTATGAGATTGGGTTGTTGTTTTTTAATATATAATGTCACTGTCCAAGACAATCACTTTTTTTCAGGACAATGAGTGGTTGTCTGTCTTGGCAGGTTTGACTACATGCATCTTCAAATGTAACATAGATGCACAACACTACATGACACAATTCAGAACACATTCATGAAAATTTTAACAAATATCACTGCAGGTCACTGCTATGTAGCTCCCAATTAATATGATGATAATAATACTTTAATAATAATGCTTACATAAATTCAACTTTATTGTGTTTTTCATAAGATATAATATACTTTATTGATCCACCAGAAGAGGAAATTTGCTCTGTGCCTGTTGGCTTCTACACATTGCATAGTTACAA
>JAUKPP010104330.1:0-15621 GCA_032273245.1 Phyllaplysia taylori
CTCTCTCTCTCTCTCTCTCTCTCTCTCTCTCTCTCTCTCTCTCTCTCTCTGTCTCTCTCTGTCTCTCTCTCTCTCTTCGTATATGCTCCCATTATTACCCGGGCGAAGCCGGCGTCCCACCTAGTTAGATATACATTAGTACTAGACCGTCATTCATCTGTATCTCAAATGACTTACCTTCTTATTAAAAGATTCTGTTTAGTTAAGTTGCTCAATTATGATCCATGTATTATTGATAAATGTTGTTACTTATATTTGTTAAAATGGCATCTTGTCAAGAAATGTGTAGTTTTATGTTTATAGGTCACTAGTATGTGGAAGTCCTGGAGCAGTATTGTAAATGTCTGTTTTTGTAATTTAGGCTAAAGGCCTTGAATACTGAATGAAATTTTTCAATTTGTGTTGTCGAGAGGGGAAAACCAATGATTAATATATTGACATTCAAGCATTATTCATTTCAGAGGAGAATTCCAATGAGCTGGCACAGTTGATCTGCTTGACGTCCAGTGGGTTTTTATTGGTTTTCAAGAACATCAAGCTGCTCGACGGAGGTTGGTAGCCCCTTCATTTCCTCTTCCACCCTTAAAATAGCCCCAATTTTTGTTTTCTTGCGTACTATTGGCTAAAACAGTTGAAGAAGCTGGTACCTCTATAAATAAATAACTTTAAACTTCTTGCGCTGTTTACTATTAAAGATCTTTTTATGGAAAGGAGAAAGAGGTATCATGAAATTGGCCTAATGTTTTTCATTGGAAGTATGGGTTGCTTGAATTGATTTATTTGGACAATGGGTCCTTGACCCACAAACCATGCAGACAATCAATACCAATAACTCAGTTGGTAGTAGAGAGGTTTTTTTAATGATAAGAATAGCTCCATGTACCCAAAGATTTACAAGCGCCTAATTTCATAGCGTTGGGGTACATACTTACTTCTAGTCCAAGGTTGACATTTAAACTAATTTTTGTCTTGACTTTAGTTTCACTACATTTTAGCTTTTGCGTTGAATATTAGACGAATGTTTATCACAGCCATCTTGCTGATTTGAAAATTTGCCCCGACCAGATATTGACTTATCGGCTGTGAAAGTGGACAAATCGATGGCCAGCCATTCCCGTGCCTGGGATGTCGCTGTGGGACAGACAGAAATTTTCACTGTGGTCAGTACACATGAGTTTGTTCTTGTTGTGAATTGTTTTATAAATGTACGAGGTAAATTTAAGACTGCTGTTTTGCGATTATTATTTCCACTGCCATCTGCTTTCAAGTTACCTACTGTCCTCAGCATGTTTTCCCCGTAACCCTATTAGTCAAGGGCTTTAAGTAAATGAAAATGATGATTTTATTGATCTCCATGGGGAAATTTTGGATACAATGGCATGTAGTACATGTGCATTCAAATGCTCTAATAGAATACTAACATTACAAGTACACATGAATACAATATACATAAAATCACTCATATCATTTGTACACAGGCCGTCGATGGTCGCTGCTGTCCAGTGCTCATGTGAGCTGGAGTTGATGTGTCTTGCTCAAGGACACACCACAGTGGTCATCCATGCGTGTGGAAATACAAACAGTTGTGAAAGTTACAATACTCAACCATAATGCAGATATTTTAGACTTGGTTCATGGTGGTTTAATGGGAAAATTGTAACTTTCATGACTGTTTGTAAAACCCTTTAGGAAGAAACACAACACACACCTTTCAAATAGCACTCTTCTTCTTCTTCTTCTTCTTCTTCTTCTTCTCCTTCTCCTTCTCCTTTTCCTCCTCCTCCTCCTCCTCCTCTACTCTTTTAACCAATTTTTTTACTCTTCCTCTCACTCCTCCCTTGTCTCCCACCACTTCATGCTACTCTTGTCGCCTGCCTTGCTTCTCTTCCCTTCTTCGTTGTCAACTCCTTCCTTTTCAACCACACCCCTGATCTTAGGGTAGGTAAGATCAAAACACCTAGTCTTCTCGGATAAGGATGAAAAACATCAGAGGCCCCGCATGTACGTTGCGCATATTAAAGATCCCTTGGCGGTTGAAAATCGAAAAGAGTAGTCCTTTTAGGCTGCCCCAGGGGCAAAATTCTAAATCAATCTCTACCCAAAAATACTTTGGAATGGTTCTGGGCGTGAAAATGACCTTATAGAGTCGATGGAACCCTAACCAAACAAACAAATGCACTTTGTAAGTTTTGTCTTCCCGTTTGTCCCTCAGGGTGGTGGTGAATCTTGCTTGAATGTGTTTTCCTGGGACGATGATGGGAGGCTGACACTTGTGGAAGAAGTTTGCGTCGGTGAGTGTTGCTTGTTAGAACAGGTCTGTTTTATGACCGGCGCTGTGGTGTATGGTTAGGCTCTTCGCCTATCATGCGAGAAGACCCTGGATCGATACCCTGTCGGGGACGATCTGTTTTTTTTTCTGCTGTTTTTTTTTCCCTCTCAGTCCGGGTTGGCCATGACAGGCAGGGTCGATGTAGCCCGTCTCTGTAATGACCTTACAGTGTTGCAGGGGATGTAAAACCGGCAACCAAACCAAAGTCTGTTTTTAAAAAGAGAAGAACATGTCGGTTTATCTCTCCTGGAGTTACTGGCATCTGTGGTGTAACGTCTAGGCTCTTCAGCTATCGTGCAAAGGATATGGTTTTGAGGCCCAGGTGGGGCAAGTTGTGTGATTTCCGTCTTTCTGCTGGGCAGTGTCCCTCTCTACTCTCAGCCTGGGTTGGCTATAATAGGCTGGGTCGAGGTAGCCTATCCTTAAATGACCTTACAGTGTTGCAAGGGACATTAAGCCTAAAACAAAACAAGCAATCTCTCTTCTTGAATATTTTTTCTACATTGCTGTAATTTTCCTTCTTTTTTGTTTGATTTGGTTAGTTTTGGTTTAGTGTCCTTTGCAAAATAATAAGGTAATTTGATAACAAAATGGGACCTCTGTTTTAAAGTCTATTTTCAATTGGACAGAGTTGGAGCCATGGATACTTTAAAAATCCTGATGAAGCCAGGATTCAAACCCGAAGCTCTGCCTTCATTGGTGGGACGTTTTGCCCCTTAGCCGCAAACACCCTTTTTGTATTACACGTATAATGATCTGTTTCACAGGGACATACTAATCATGGGAGATGTTTGGTTTGTTTATATAGATAAATTCACTGATATGATCTGCCGCTGGCATATTTTTCTTAGAATTTTGCTATATTTTACTTGTTGACTTTTACTTGCCGTAATTATGTTTAAAACGCCTTTTTATAAAGAATGACTTGATTTAGAATGGTGATACATTACGTTGGTAGTCTATTTGATAAGTCAGGCTTTTAAACCTGTGATAGTGGGTTTTACATTATCAGGAAAAGTGTCTTAGACAAATCTTACATCCGTCAGGACTATGAAAGATTTCTGACCGGCGCTGTGGTGTAATGGTTAGGCTCTTCGCCTATCATGCGGGAAGGCCCTGGATCGATCCCCGGTCGCGGACGATCTTGGTTTTTTTCTGCTGGGATTTTCTCCCTCTCAGTCCGGGTTGGCCCTGACAGGCAGGGTCGAAGTAGCCCATCTCTTATGAATGACCTTACAGTGTTGCAGGGGACGTAAAACTGGTAACCAAACCAAAAGATTTCCGATCCACATCAGAAAAGTAAGAATTCGAACAATAGCTGGCGTAACTATTAAGATTGAATATAAAAGGCAGTCATGATTCCTAATTATTACAGAAAGCTCTATACCCTTTTTCTAGTCTATTTGTGAAGCATTTTCTGTTTGTGCTTTGGCTCCACAGATGGTTGTCCTGAGCTGAAAACTTTATCAGTGCTGGCCAATAATGATGCTCTGCTTGCCATGGATGCTGAAGTAAGTGCAGAGAGCTTTGTTTAGTCATAACATTTTAACAGTGTTTGCGGGCTAAAACAACATACAGCCGAACCTGTTCTAGGGACCACCAGCACAAACAACCAGTTCTCACTTACCCCCTTGATTTTTTTCTATATAATGACACTGTTCAAGACGATCTGTCCAACGCGACCGCAACCACCCTAATTTACTAACCAACAGCCGCAAAAACCTGCTCAAAGCGACCACTCGACTCTCTTTTCACTCAACACATTGCCATAATCATGGGCGCCTATCGCTGTAGACGAGCGATGAGCCCTTGTCCTGGCCACCAGTAGGCCTACCCATTCTTTTCATCTGTCGCTGTTACACATTATTAGCCCCTCCTACAAGTTATACCCGCTGATCAGCACTGAGCATTGGCAACGTTAGTGCTTACCCGTGTTGGTCATTGGTTAACAAATTTTCAGCTGTGGATGATTATTGCATGCGACCATCTTAATCCATTCACATGTTGTTATTAGCCCCTCCCATAATTCGCAATACATTGTAATTCCCGACCAACACGAAGTGATGGCAAAACCAGTGGTCCGTCTGTTTACCCAGTCGGTAACAACAGACGTACCACAATGATGTTGCTTGTTCGTTTAGTGATGACGGCACATTTCTTTGTTCTCTCCATGGCACTCTATCTCATTTGATACATTTTGAACAACAACAAAAATATAAAGCTAAAGCACCTCCTCCCCTCTCCGAAAGGAAAAATCAACAACAAATATTTAAAACATTCCACTAGGTAATGAAAGGGTTGGTTGTTTCTTTACTTCATACTCCTCTTATGGGAGGGAGAGGAAAGACGTTTTTGTTTTTTCACTTCATATTCATCTGACCTGTCCAGGACGACCATTTTTCTCTCGACAATGAGTGGTCGCTTTGGACAGGTTCTACTGTATAACGATAGGGCAGTTATATTGAGTTTGCATGTTGCCTTGCATTAAAGTAAAGTCATTTTGTTTTTATCTTCTTTTAATTTTTTGGCTAAATTATTTATGCTTATAAACACGTAATTGAGTCATACGCCATGGTAACAACGCCATTGGAGCAGATGACCACTGCTGTGTGTCCTTGAGCAAGTAAAAAAATTATCACTCCCCACAATCCCTTTACTTGAACAAGAAAACAATTTAGCACACAGTTGCTTCACAGTGGCGATCAACTATGAGTGAAATAGTTGAGTCTCATTATGATTGACAATATTGTCATTATAAATTTAATTTTTCCCCGCACCATTGCGTTAACTGTTCAAATAGTTAACACTGGAGGTTATAAATGCCTCTGTATTCAGAATTTGTCCTCATAAATAATTAAATTGTAGTAAAGGTAACAATACTCAACCAGAAAGCATGATTCATGATATATGGTAGATTTATAATGAACAAATTTTCAACAGGACTCCCGTCTTCGTCAGGTTCGTGAATGAAAAACAGAAACGTAGAAAATAGGAAGACGACGTCATGATTAAACTGTAATGTCTATTTTATTTTGATTTTAAGTAAATTTTTTCTCTCAACAGGGAACATTTTACCTATTTGACACAGTTTTGCTGATTGTTGTTCACACATGGCATGTTTCCAGCTACTCAGACTTCAGAGTTGTGGACCCAAAAGCTGATCAGGCCTTCACGTAAGCTATCTAGTAACGGGTGGCTAAAACAGACAAAGATGCTGGCGCCTCTATCAACAACTGACTTCAAACTTTAGTCACGGGTGTATCCAAAAAGACTCTCAACAGCCACGCACACTCATCTCCTCATCATAGGGCCTTTTTCTGAGACCTTGCCTTGACCCATGATAAGACAACTTTGATATCCTCGCCGCAGAACGGCTAACTCAGAATTTGGTGAAAAGTGTTTTAAAAGAAAAATTATGAATGGCACCATATAACTCATTCTATAAATAATTTTCAGAGAGATTGACGTATTGAAAGAATCATAGCAGAAATAGATTCTAAACAGATAAAAAATGCACATGGTAATCTTGATTTTCAGTTTTTTCACTCTCCTTAACAATTTGAAAAAACTGAGTTAACTGTAGAGTTGTACAGCAACGATATTGTCGATGAATCCGTTTAAAAACTTTTGTGTGTGTCCTCTGTAGATTTGAGAGCCTCAAGCTGATCTGCCTTCTGCCACAGGAGGAAAAGGTTCAACTCCTTAGTCTGCCTGACATGAAGCCCTTGTTTGAGCAGCAGGTCACAGGCCAGGCCAAGCTGGGGAAGGCTTTATCCTCACAGGTTTGGTTTGGTTACCAGTTTTATGTCCCCAGCAGCACTGTAAGGTCATTTAAGAGACGGGCTACATCGACCCTGCCTGTCAGGGCCAACCCAGACTGTGAGGGAAAAAATCCAGCCGAAAAACCCCCCCAGATCGTCCTCACAGGTCAGAAGCTGCGCACTTAAAGTTAAAGGATTAAGATGGAATGGATTTGTACAATGAGACTGCTTTGTTGGCTTGCCAACTGTCCGCTTTATCCTCACAGGTCAGAGGCTGTGCACTTAAAGGGTTAAGATGGAATGGATTTGTACAATGAGACTGCTTTGTTGGCTTGCCAACTGTCCGCTTAATCCTCACAGGTCAGAGGCTGCGCACTTAAAGGGTTAAGATGGAATGGATTTGTACTATGAGACTGCTTTGTTGGCTTGCCAACTGTCCTGAATATTTCGGAAGTGTCCCGGATTAGTAATGTATTTTAGAGGACATTATAAACTCTACTACTTCTATATGAAGTTACTTCCATTTAAAGGATACTCCGAGATAGAAGAAAGTTAGTGATCATTTTGCTTAAAAAACATGTATGTTTCCCTTGATTACTTGGCCTCCGTCTAACTTTCTTTCCCTGTGACCTTACTCTAATCACATCCACACTATATCACAACCAATCTTATTTGATGTACCAATAATTTTGTTTGTTGTGGCTGTTTTAAGCCTGATGTGGCTCTTCGTGACAGCGAAGTGCTCAAATGGCAACCCTCAGGGACACTTAAGCCTGATTGAGTGCTTAAAAGTTAAAACCAAAACTAGAAGAGGCTAAAACAGCTGAGGCTGTCGCCTCTATAAATAACCCACTCCTTACTACTACTACAGGCGACTGTTTTAAAATCTGAAATTATAGCATTGGATGTCTCTGATTTCGTTTTAAGAAAAGTTGGCAAAACTGGTTCTAGAGGGAAACACAATGTGGTTGGGATGCAACCTAGGTGGTACTTTTATTGCAAAATGCTTCTGTATTTTGGAATCAGCTGAGGATTTTTCGTTAGTTATTGAGTTATCCACGTAATTAGGCCTCGGCTTCTTTGGTTCTCATCTTTCATTATGTTATGGGTTTGGTTTATCACTCTCTCACCCCCAGTTATTATTATTTTCAATCTCTCATCGTAGGATATTTTATGTTTTTTTTTTTTCAATCTCTCACAGGATGAGATCTTTACAACTGAATGGAAAAGCGTTGAAGAGTAAGTAGTCCTGTGTACTTCTATTGTTCGTTCAACTTTATTATCAGAGAGGCGTTGATGGAAAAGGGAATGATTGATGGAATGTACTGGTGTGGTCTGATCCTATTTTTTCTGTTCCGGAATACAGTAGTCTACGCCTGAGATCCAAATGCTTTTGGTCCCGGCTCTCTCCCCACAGCACCCACACACCCGAACAAAACAACAAACAAACGAAATAACAGCCACACACCCGTGGGAACAGGAGGGGCGGACCGCCCTTCACCCCTCCCAACTCCTTCTCATGACCCCTCCTCCTCCTATCCCACCCACTCCTCCTTTATCCCCCACCTTTCTTCTTTTCTGTTTCTGTTTCTGTTTTTTTTTTTTTGTCCCCTCTCCCACACCTCCCCACCATCTCAAACTTCACCCCTCCCTAAACATGAATACACCTAGCAAAAGAAAAGAAAAAAAAGAAGAAAAAAGGCTGTAATAGGACATGCATAGACATGACACAGATGGAATGACCCTCAAGGGGAAAAATACCACAGTTTTGCCCAGAGGCTAAGACAGCCAAAGGTGCTGGCGCCTCTATAAACAACTAACTTTGAACCACCTAACCAACCCGGTTCGCTTAAGGTCTGAAAGGGGAGGGGGGGGGGGGGAGTAGGCTACAACGTTTCCCCCGACGGGATCATGTCAAGGTGGGATATGTTCCACATTGAGTTTTCCCAAGTCTTTCCCTTAATGGTTCGGCTAGGGTCTTGTTCGCCTAAGGTCCCGCAGTTTTATTTGTCCCAAGTACCGGGACCTTTGGCGTACAGTACTGTAACTATTTTTGTAGTCTGTTTGTGGGCGCTTTGTGGAAACTCGGGTGTGAGTGCTCCTTTTACTTAGGTCTAAGAATTACTACTGTCCTAATCTACTTCCTGATGCTGAATTAGCCTTTTAGTGTTGATAATTCTCATTTTGATTTGCTTTACACTGAAGTTCACTTTTGAAGAAAGACTCAAAGAGATTTAATTCAAACGACAGATGAGATATTTTATCCATTTTCCATGTTTTGCAAGAAAGCTATTTTGGTTGAAAGCCCTGTGTGAATCCAAGTAAAAAACATAAGGTTTTGCAATAACCCCTCTTATAGTGCACAATATGCCATAACAGTAGTGCATGCTGTTATAGGTTACTAAAAAAAGCAGCCTCTTTTTAGTTTTTTAATTTATACTCTCCAAACTTTGTTCTTAATGCAGTGAAGATGGTTCCGAGACCACAGTTGTGTACCGTTGCTATGTGGAGACAGATCCAGAGCAGAGGTGAGTTGTGGGAGAACCTAGGACAACAGCAGTCCAAACTTGCTTTTGAATGATTTGGGAATGGGGATTTTGTGTTTATTTTGTGCTTGGGCATGATTGTTTTGGTGGAAAGCATATTTCATCCAATGGAAGTAACAGTGGCTCCTTTTTAAAAAAAATTTTTTTTGCCCTGTAACAGAGGCTCCTAGTTTAGCTCGACTTGTCTGCATTTCAACCTGTCTCCTCGCTTTTAATTCTTACCATTACATGTATGTATTATCGCTTGCATGAATATGAATGTGTTTGTACACTATTGCAAAATGAATTTCCCCACCGGGATAAATAAAGATGACTTTTCTTTTCTTTCTTTGAAATGGAATCATCAGAGCAAATTTTCTAACTTTTTCGGAGTTTTCATGGCTCTGACCCCCGTCCTATCGGAGATGGACGTAAAATTTGGAGGTCCGGCTCGTAAATGACCTTACAGAGTTGCATGGGGCGTTAAACCAAAACCAAAACCAAACCAAATTTTCTATTCTTAGTTCTGTGATTATATTTCTTTTCCTTCCTCTTCGATATTTGAATTTTTGTCTGTACTTTGTCAGTTTGCCTTAGACGCCATCAAATTTCGTGTCTCATTTATATGGTAAAAATGACGTGGAAATAGCTTGATTTTCATTGCGTATTTTCAGGCTGCTTCGTCTCATTGCAAAGAAGAGATTTGCTGAGGCTCAAGAACTTGCCAAGTTGTATGGACTGGACTACAATGTAAGACATCACCAAGATTTATATCTGGAAATCATACCGTATCCATATCTTAACTTCTTATATCTAGAACATGGTTTTGTTAAGATTGTAGTAAAGCAACTAAACGTATAATCATTTGAGGGGGCGTTTGTGGTTGAGTGATAGTATACCCACCTACAAATAAAGACGTCTTGGGTTGGAATCCTGGGAGGTTCAACAGGATTTTGTCGGAGTTTTCATTGCTCCAACCCCTGTCTTATTGGAGATGGATGTAAAAGTTGGAGGTCCGGGCTGTTAAATGACCTTACAGTGTTGCAAGAGCTGTTAACCCAAGACCAAATAAAAAACCATAATCACTTGAGTTTCATGCATGGTTATATCCCACCTCACACCTCTCTTTCTATGCCAGAGGGGCCTTTATAGTTTTACCAACTATAAATGGTACTGCACGCGCCATAAATTTGAAAAGCGCCAGTCGGATTATGGAATAGTTTTTTTTTCTATTAAATTAACAGTTTTGTTCCCTCTTCCCTTGTGTCGGAGCTGGGACAGCTTTTGGTGACAGCGAAGTGCCTGCTGACGCAGCGCATAAATGGCAACCTTCAAGGAAACTTAAGCCTGCTTGAGTGCTTAAGTAAAAACAAAACAAGAAGAGGCTAAAACAGCCGAGGCTGGCGCCTCTATGAATAACCCACTCCTTTCTACTACTACGGAGCTGGGGCAGTGAATTGTTTTTTTTTCAAGACATAAATTAGAGGAAAAATTCAGTCCCTGCCCAAGACTGTCAGATAAGCAAGTTTGTTGGATTATAATCTTGGATAAGATTAGTGGTGCTCTACTGCAGTGTGAATTTAGCAAGGAAGGGGGTTGAGGCTGAGTATTTAATGTAAAACTCTTGGCTCTTTTTAATAGAACTGTCACTTACTCAATAAAAATAATAACAGGGAGAGAAGGGGTCAAATCTTCCCTTAAATGTATTGCAATAATAATAAACCTGGGTTTTTCTAGCATAAAAATGGAGAAAGGGATTGACCTATTTTTCATCCTTGTCTTACTGTCTCCACAGCTTGTTCCCTATATCGTGCAGGCAAAAATGCGCAAGGCTTTGCCTACTCTGGAAGAGACGGAAGAACATTTAGCGCAGTGCGCCAAAGAGGTAAGAGTGGACGTGTGGGGATTGGCAGGTACTCTGGTGTGTTTCGCTACCGGGATGCCGATTTTCCATAAAATTGTAGAATTTTACTTGATTTGCTCCGTCCGTCCTTCGTTAAGGGATTTTGATTGATGTTCATCTACATCCAGCTTTATCTTTACCTTGTAAGAGCACTATAAAAAAGTGATGGATTGGAATCCACAGGGGAAGAGATCAAGGGGTAGGCCACATGGAACCTTGAGAAGAGTCCGAGAAAATGATGTACAGAGAAGTGGAAAGTCATGGAATGATATTAAAAAGCTAGCCCAGGGATAGAAAGAAGTGGAAAGTGTTAGTTTGTGGCAAAGATCCAGGGTAAGAAAGGCAAAGATGATGATGATGAGCAGTATAGACAATGATTGGGCGCTTATAAAAAAAATGTCCGTAAATTTTGTCTTTTAGAGTTGGCATCCCTGGTTGTCTCCTTCCACTTCTTCCTGTATATTACTACTGCCCTATTGTACTTACTGGCACTGAAGTAACCTTACATTGCTAGTAGTGTCATGATACCATAACATATTTCACAGTCTGACTGTAACATATATATCAATATAATTTCCACTTCTTCCTGTATATTACTACTGCCCTATTGTACTTACTGGCACTGAAATAACCTTACGGTGTTAGTAGTGTCATGAAACCATAACATATTTCACAGTCTGACTGTAACGTATATATATCAATATACTTTTTACAGCTTCAGTCTGGGAAGACAGATGATCCATTCCAAGGTCAAGTTCAGATTGAGGTAAGACATGTTCAATTCATACATGGGTGGTTGGTGGGTCCCTGAAGTTTTATTTGTTTGGGGTTTAATATCTTGTAAAGAGGCTCTCCACCCGGAAGATGCGGACCCAGGCTGCTGCGCTTTTGTAGGTCTATCAGACTCCCTTGAAGGGATTGGAAAAGGTTTTTTATTTGTTCCTCAAAAAAACAGCATGATCATCGGTCCTATTGAAAATGGACTTAAAATTCGGAGGTCTCGCCTCGTAAATGACCTTATAGTGTTGCATGAGGTGTAAAAAGAAAATCAAAGGAAATGAAACAGTACCATCAGTTAGATTGTTACGGGTGCAGAGCAACTTTGAACCAGTGCTGTGGTGTAATGGTTAGGCTCATCGCCTGTCATAAGGAAGACCCCTGTTCGATCCCAAGCGCAGACGATCTGGGTTGTTTTTCTGCTAGGATTTTTCCCCCTCAGCCCGGGTTGGCCCTGACAGGCAGGGTCGAAGTAGCCCGTCTCTTAAATGACCTTACAGTGTTGCATGGGACGTAAAACTGGTACCCGGACCAAACCAAAAAAAATTTAGGCTGCTGTGCCTTTGTAGGCTCCTCATAAAAGCAGCACCATCATTTAGATTGCTAAGGGCACAGAGCTAACTTTTGAACAGCAGCTTGTGCAATGCCATTGTTTTAGCCCTGATCTCTAGTCTATAATTATTGTTGTTGTCATTACTATTAGCGTTTTTTTTTTTATCCGATTCATGAGAATTATCATTATAAATCTATCAATTAGCGTCTGTGATGTAATGGTTAGGCTTTTCGCTATTCACACAGAGGAAGGAAGTTCTATCCCCATGTTGGATAAGCATCTCTGTCTCTGTGGGGATGTTGTGCGCCTCTCAGCCTGGGTTGGCCCTGACAGAAAGGGCAAAAGTAGCTCGCCTCTATTTTTGTAAATTTTTTTTCTTTTTGGTTTGGCTTAACATCCCTTGCAACACTGTTAGGTCATTGAAGGAACGGGCCACTTCGACCCTGCCTATCAGGGCCAACCAGGGCTGATGTCCCAGCAGAAAAATGGAGATATACTCGATTACACAAACTGCCCCACGTGAGCCCCGAACTCACATCCTCTGTGTGATAGGCGAAGCGCCTAACCATTACACCACAGATGCAGGTCCTGCCTCTAAGATGATATTACCATGTTAAAAGGGATCTAAAACCAAAACCAAAGCAATCTATCATCATTAATATTGTTGTCATGATTGTCGTTATTACTATTTCACAGTTGTTGGGGATCCAGCGCCGTTTCAATGCATACAGACTTGTGTATGGTCAGGAACTTTACAGGTACTGTACTAGCGAGTGGTTCGTTGGTGTTCTTGTGTTACCTGGTCCCTTGACTTTTTTCCTAGATAAAATAAATAAATAGATAGATAAGTGGTATTTTATTGATTACTCTTGGGAAATTTGTTTTAAATGGTGATACAAATACAAAGATAATTCATGCATACAATAATACAATATACATACAAACAAATCAACATTATAGTAAATAACAATCGTTCACTCAAACCACTGGTGGTCGCCAAAAGAGGAGGGCCTGAATTGCCCATTACCACTTGGGCTAAGTGAGGAGGAAATTTGTGTAAAGTGCCTTTCCCAAGGACAATGTCGGGCCCCCGCAGGGATTTGAGCCCCCAACCCCACTCTTCAGTAGGATTACGAGTCCGGCATCGTAATCACTAGGCCACTAACACCACTAAGAACAGTGAAACCTCAGCAACATCAAATAAAAGTCTTGTTTTTGCTCGCGGTGAAATGTTTAGGCTCTTTGCTTATCACACAGAGGATAGGAGTTTGAACCCCACTTTGGACAAATATCTCTGTCTCTCTGCTTGGATGCTGTGCCCCTCTCCGCCCGGATTGCCCCTGACAGGCAGTGTTGGAAGTAGCTCACATCTAAAATGACCCTTGTCTCTTAAATGACCTTACAGTGTTGCAAAGGACGTAAAACTGGTAACCAAACCAAACTAAATGAACTAAAATGACCAGTGTTACCAGTGGCTTAAAGTGAAAAACCTATCTAATCTTTGATCTGCTTCCCCCTTGTGGGTGGGTAGTTAGCAGGCGCTCTGGTGTGGTCTACTCCTCTTACTTCTTTCTTTGTGTTGCTGTTGCCCTTGTCTCCTTCCTGGCATTGTATGACTGAATACTAATAAGCAGATTTATATAACGCCCATTCCCTTTGTGCTTTACATTTAAAAGGAAATGAATTACTGCCCTTGTCTCCTTCCTGGCATTGTATGACTGAATACTAATAAGCAGATTTATTAAACGCCCATTCCCTTGGTGCTTTACATTTAAAAAGAAATGAATTACTGCCCTTGTCTCCTTCCTGGCATTGTATGACCGAATGCTAATAAGCAGATTTATATAACGCCCATTCCCTTTGTGCTTTACATTTAAAAAGAAATGAATTACTGCCCTTGTCTCCTTCCTGGCATTGTATGAACGAATACTAATAAGCAGATTTATATAACGCCCATTCCCTTGGTGCTTTACATAAAAAAAGAAATGAATTACTGCTCAAGCGACCGCATGAAGATCACTTTCTATTGACTCCCAACTTATTTTTTTTTTCTATATATATTATCCCTCTCTAAGACGACCACCTGTCTAAAACGACCGCTTTTTTCCCTCAACATTATTTGGTCGTCTTAGACAGCTTAAACTGTATTCCAGTGACAATCAAACTTTGGAACTATTCACATCTAATCTACCTATGCAGGCATTTTTCCGCACACACACGCGCGCGCACACACACACACACACACACACACACACACACACACACACACACACGCACGCACACACAGGCACGCACACGCATGCACACACACACACACACACATGGGCACGTTCACATACCCTCGCACGCCAAGGCATAGACAGTGTCACCCGCACAAACAAACAAGAATTGAACTTACAGTGTTACTAAGAGTGTAAAACCAAAAACTTAACCCATCTTCTTCTGCCTGCTTCCCCCCAGTGAGTGGGTCTCTATTGTACAAATCTACTTTCTGGTATTTGTATGTCTTCATAGTGTTGATAGTGCTGTAAAACCTCAAGTGCACACATAAACAATTAAAAGACTTTACAGTGTTACAAGGGCCATAAAAAAACAAACCCCAGACCAAAACCCCCAAACCAATCTTCCTTCCTCTGCTTCCTTTTAGTGAGTGGGTTGCTATGGTCCTAATCGGCTTCCTGGCAGTATAATGACCTTGTTGTTTCGATAGAGCCATAAAATTTCAACTAAACAAACAAGAATGAAGAATGGACCTTCCACTTACATTATTACAAAGTGCGTAAAACTGGAACCTACACAATCCTCTTCTGTCTGCTGAGACAAGGAGGTCCTGGGTTCGAATCCGGGGAGGTTCACTTGGATTTTTTCAGAGTTTTCATGGCTCTGACCCTCGTCGTATCGGAGTTGGACGTAAAATTCGGAGGTTGCGCCTCGTAAATGACCTTTCAGTGTTGCATGGGGCGTTAAACCAAAACCAAACTAATCTTCTTCTGTCTGCTTCCCTCCAGCGCGTCTGATTGGGAGACGTTCCAGTACGAAGACCCGTACGTTCTGTTCTGCCAGCTGCTTCTGTCTGATGCCGAGAAGGCTCTAGACCTGTGGACTTGTTTAGAGGTAAGTCGCACAAATAGGACACAGGATAGAGGGACGGTGGTTGGCGGGTGCTCTCTTGTGTGGTCTACTCCTAGTGTAACTATTATTATAATCTACTTCCTGGCGCTGAAATGACCTTGCAGTGTTAATAGTGTTGTCAAACCGTAACCAAACATGTTAGATGACCTTACAGTGTCACTTCCGGTTTGGTTCTCACAGCTACAAAACGTGTTTTCTGGACGCTTCATTTGAGTTCTTTCCTGGAGGATTATCCCATCAGAGAAGTTTAAGTTTTATTTCCCTTGTGGATTAATAAAGTATATCTTATCTTATCTTATCTTATCTTATCTTATTCGTAAAGGCCTTAGAAATGTAGTGTTGTATACTATTTAACTAAATGTGAATCTGATGTGCCAATCTTTTGTAGTTTATAGAAAGTTTTTTGGAAATCGTCAGTTTTAAAAAATTACCACCAATTCGCGTTCAGCACGGTGCAGGAAGTGCATTGCCGGCACTTCCCGTTCACTGTAATAATAGGAGCTGATTCGATCTGCCTTTAGTCTCTCTCCTTTGGAGTATTTTGAGTCTCTACGATTTTTAGGTACAAAGCCAAATTCATTACAATGTTCAGAATATATTAAGCCCGAACCGCTCTGCACAGTCCAAAGAGTTAATAAACG
>JAUKPP010104440.1:4937-15620 GCA_032273245.1 Phyllaplysia taylori
TACAGGGCTTTCAGTGTCATTCGCTCTCTCTGCGTCCATTAAAACGGTTTGGTTATGATACGGCTTCATGCCACTATCAACACTGTTTGGTCATTTCATGGAGAGGAAGTACATAAGAACAATAGTAACACATAGAAAGATTCAGAAAAAGGAGTAGACCATGTTTAATGTTAGAGCGCCCACCAACAGCCAATCGTCCCTTGATAGATTGAAGATAGAAACAGCCGCTGCCTTGGAAATTGCCTTCAATTATCCCATTAGGGTGACGCAAAAACTAAACGTTATTTTGAGAAGCGGCAAATCCTTCGCCAAACTTGATTTCCTGTTAAATTGAGATTTCTCTGTCGTAAATTGAGATTTCTCTGTCGTAAATTTAAATTGTTGAGCATAATGGGTAAAAATGATACCATTTTGAAAAATACGAGAAGGATACAGCAGTTTATAATCCATTAATCCCGTGCCCACGCTGTGAGACAGAAGCCAGTGTAATCAATTTGCCCAATGCCATTATCGTAGATTTCTCTTTTACTAAAAGTATCCATGGCAACACTATCCATTTTCTCCCAGGAATAGGTTTCAAGAAAGAGAGGGCTGGTCGTGAAAATTAAGTCAAGGATATATCTTTTCGAGACAGCACTTGCTTCTGTGTGCTTGTGTGTGTGTGTGTGTGTCTGTGTGTGTGTGTGTGTGTGTGTGTGTGTGTGTGTGTGTATGTGTGTGTATGTGTGCGTGCGTGCGTGCGTGTGTTTATCTATCATCCATCTGTCTTATCTTTATTTTTCTATCTATCTACCTATCCATCTGTTTTCTTGAGATTTTAGCGACAATGTGAGATCATCTCAGCACCAGGAAATAAATAGGATTTTATCACACTTAGAAAGAAGTACAAGGAGCAGACCACACCACAGCCGCCTCCAACCAAATGAGAACCTATCTATCTATCTATCTATCTATCTATCTATGTCTGTCTCTATCTATCTAATCTCTCTATCTATTTGCGTCTTTCTGTCTATTAATCTATATAATTTTCTGTCTATCTCTTTCTATCTTTCTCGCATTATCACTTCACTCACCCCGCCTTTCTTTTCCCCCTTTCACTCCTCCTTCACCCCTCCCCGCCCCCCCCCCCCTTCTACGTCTCTCCCAGTTTAAAAACAGTTGTTGTTTTTTAAATATTGAAACAACAGACTTTTTGTGTATTGTTTTGTATGGTGCCCTTGTCGGGGTTATAAGGTTGGTATATTGACTTGATGGCCTAGTCTTCCACTCAAAGGGCGATAATTACCTTCCACAATGAGCCAATGGTGCTATCTCCCATAAAAGTGCGACGTAGTAATCTCCTCTTGGATTCCGTGACGCACAAATGCGCCATGTCGCACAAATGCAAATAGTTCTTCATTCGGTCCTCGGCCTAGGTGTGGCATTCACACAATCTGAGGAGAGATAAGAATAAAGAAATACAAACTAAAAGCTCGTCAAGCAATCCATATTATTATCATTCCGAGCGCACATAAAAGCACACCTGCTCGCATGGTCTGATTTGGGGTTAGGGGCTTTTTGTTTTGTTTTGTTTTTTTGGGGGGTTGGAGTTTTATTTACGCCACTTGTAATACGTTTAGGTCGTTTTAGAGGTTGGCTACTTAGATCCTGGCTGCCAGGGCCATCCTCCTATATAGCCCTTGGTGGATTTATTTCTAGCATCAAATTTGCCATTAGGGGTGCGAGACGATGGTTAGGGCCATTGTAGAAAATAGGAGAACAAAGTATACTGATCCACTTTTAAAGAAAGGAAAGTCTTGAGCTTCAATTTTTTTTTGCTGTGTGTTTTTTTGGTTGTTGTTTTAGGGGGTTTTGCTTTGGTTTTTTGTTTTGTTTTGTTTGTTTGTTTTTGCCCTGTTTTGTTTTTGGTGTTTAATTCATTCTTTAATTAATCGTTTTGGAAGGTGAATTTTCAGTCTTTCTTTGTGTGGAACGAGAAGCTGTTATATAAGCCTAAGCTCAAGTTAGATTGTTCCAATAGGAACAGACCAATTTTCACATAAAAGAAATGTTTCATTCAATTATTCGGTTTTTTAAATAAGTACACTCATCCGGATTGTTCTTATATGACTCATCTCCAAGCCCCAGTTGTAGAAAGAGTCATGAGGAGTTGAGTAGTCTGTCGACCACAGATCTTTTAATTTGTCAACTCAGTCTGGTATGCTTTATAACTTTTACACTTTCTCTTTCAAATGATGAACGTGTCTCGGGTCAAACGTTCGGGGCAGTGGAAATAAGTTGATAAATTGCCTTTCAGACTTTGGTTTAGAGCTTGGATGAATTATTTATAGAAGCGACAGTGTTCTGATGGTTCAACCTACGGAGTTTTAGCATCAAACTCTATTCTTTCAGGTTTTTGCGCTTTCTTCGACACAATAAGGTCACATCGGCTCGTTTCCTATCCCCACTCTGCTCGTCGGAGTGCCTCTATATTCTCCAGCACCGGAACGTAGACTATGAAGGAAAAATAAGAAAAGGGAAAGAGGGAAGAAAGTTGGAATGATACACCAAAAAAATAATCTCTTATTCGCCCCAACATGTCAGTAGTGATGTTTCATCGTTGGAGGGCATTCTCCTACTGCATGTGGGCCGTGGTCATATCTGTAAACCCCTGGCCCTTAAAGTGTGAAGAGGGGATAGAGTTTGAGTGTTGGGGGGGAGAGAGAGAGAGAGAGAGAGAGAGAGAGAGAGAGAGAGAGAGAGAGAGAGAGAGAATCAAGAAGTAATAGCCTACATGATGGCAAAGAGCTCTTGATGTAGTATACATATATAGCACACTTGAGAGGGATTCAACAGCAAAGGTTGGAGGACACTGGAGATTCTGCATTGAATGTAGAGATAGATCAATACAAAGAGGGGAGAGGCATTAGCGAGAATCGTGATCAATTATGCGTGGTATAATGGCTGACTGTATAAGAAGGGTTTCCTGAGAAAACACAATACATCCTGAGATACGAGGATATTGCACTTACTTGCCATGACGTATAATGAATTTTATAGAATAGGAGGGTTTCATTGGAATTTAACAAGGGTTCTATTGCATTTTGTTAAATAAATTTCACGTATTGTATTCAAGCCTCAGTTTCTAATATAAGAGGGGCATCATCTCAAAATTCAGCATTTTTGTTTATACCGCGTTCAGTCACCAAATCCCATATGGATTCTTACACCAGGAAGCAGGGAAAATGTACCTCCTCGCGCATGTATGGCGTAAAATTGTAGGCACTCTTGAGAAGTGCAAAGTCACGCACTGTAGCTGTCTTTAGCACAGCCTTATTTTCGAGTTAAAAGATAATATGATCAGCTTTTATTTTGGAGTTAGACGATAATATAATAAGCTTTTATTTTCGAGTTAGACAATTATATACATGTAGTTAGCTTTCCTTTTCGAGTTAGACGATAATATAACTAGCTTCTATTTTCGAATTATACGATGATATATTACTAAGCTCTTCTCTTCGAGTAGACGATGGTATAATACAATTAGTTTTATCACGGTAGAGGATCAGTGATTAATCGATGACTCGGAGAAATACTATCCCCTGTGATCCCCGGCTCACTCAAGTGACTCCCTGGCGACGCCAGTGTAATATGGTCTGCTGGGCGAGGGAGCGCTATTCCAAGTCACACTCTCACTACACCGGATTTGTCTCAAGGGAGTCGGGCACGGAGATGACTTTAGGGGAGAAAGTTTGTTCTTGGTTTGGATAGCTTATTTCTTCAACGTACCATCTCTAAATTTTTGCATTGCAAGAATATGTCTTCATTTCGTTGGCTGAAATGTGAAATGCACCACATTCGCTCCACAAAAAAATTTGAGATGATGCAAAACAGAACGAAGCTAACGTTTTGTTGGGAGCTCAAGTCCGAGATCGAGTGAGAGACGGGGAGACGCGTGGGCGAAGTGGCGTTAAGAAATATCTGGATATCCAGATGTTCCATTTGTTAAATTTGACTAATACAGTTAACATAATGTTTATTAAAGTAGTCCTCTTTAACTGGAAGAACTAAACAACTTTAGACTTTCTAGCTAAAGACTCGTTTTACCCAAGAAAATGACATCTAATTCAGCTTTAATTGAAGGCCGATGGTTGGCGCGCGCTCTTGTGTGGTCTGCTTTTTTTCTCACCGGTACTCTTGCCCTTATCTACGTCTTGGCGCTGCTATTGCCTTAAAGTATCGTTAACATCGTAAAAAAACAAGCTTTCTTAATCTTTGTACCTCGGTTGACCTCCACTCCAAATTGAAAAAACAAATTGAGTGTGTGTGTGTGTGTGTGTTGAAGTGCATGCATATTATGTATCTGTGTTTGTTTCTGCCTACAAGATGAGTGTACCATGCTACCGCAAATTTCTCTTGGCTGAGATCAGTAAAATGTTGTCTTGTATTATCATATCTTATCTCATTTCATCTTATCCTATCTTATGAATCCCTTATCTTATCGTTCCAGATCATCGCCTCGGAACCAGTGAAGCTTTGGATGAAGCTCCGTGTCTACATCTCCCAGCTGTGGAATATTCTGGACACTCTAGGGATCAGCATGTTCATGGCGGGCCTGGTGTTACGCTGCATCCCGACCACGCTGAGGGACGGACAGCTGGTCTACACCGTGGACATCATCTTCTGGAACATTCGCATTCTCGAGATTCTCTCAGTCAACAAGTACCTGGGGCCTTATGTGAAAATCATCGGCAAACTGGTAGGTGTTAAGGCGGGCGGGGGACATGTGGGGACTGATTAATATGTAATAATGATGGGAAGACGAAAAAAAAAAAGGAGGAGAAGTAGTAGAAGAAAAAGGAGGAGGAGGCGGAAGTGAAAAGATGGTTTTCAAATCTGTTATGATAGGGAAAAAAACCACATACAAATTCTTATTTATCTAGATTCTGTATCTCTTAATATTAATATAATATTTGATAAAGACTATGATTTCCTGCATTTTTAAAGTTTTGTTGAGTGTGTCTTGCCTTAGGGTGTAGGCAAAGGAAGACTACGCAAATGCTGCTGAACTTTCCCCAAGAATAAAAACACTAAATGAAACAGTGACAGATTTGATTTTAAAAAATCCAGTAAAAGTGGTTGGTTTTCTCTATTACAGGTGGCAGTTGATAAATCAACCCTTTTTGGCTGCATGAAAATGATAATCTCCAAACTTGCTCATTTAAGCATATTATTCCTCCGTCGACAACATGATGATGACTGATTCCGACAAACGATCTATTATTATTAAGAACGATCCCAAGGACTTTATGAGACAATTTCCTTCAGCCGTTTCGGTCATGTCTTGAGAACTCTTTATTGAACAGATCCTTTTCACCAGGTGTGGATCCCTCGAAGATTTATATATATATAAAATAAAAATAAAAAGAAATACAGCATTAGCAAATGAATGAGGAGCATGCACTGCAAACAAAACATCCGATTTTACTGGAAAATTACATGCCTTTTTAGCATGCGCGGTGCTTCGCTCTCTGGGCATTAAACTAGATAAAATTTTCAGAAACCGTTTCCGGCTGGACACACTGACAATATGTGAAGTTTCACAAAAATATTTGGACTATTAAGCGAAATATGGGGAAAACCCAGGAACTTTTTTTGTCTTTTGTGCTCATTCTCGAACATTGGATTTTATCTAATGGTCTTCTCTACCATCAACCCCTCCCTCCCCGCCTCCCCTCCCAGCTGCGCGATATGTGTTACTTCCTGACCATCCTGTTCATCGCGGTGACCAGCTTCGGCCTGGTGCGTCAGTCGGTGCACTTCCAGAACAAGGACGTCTCCTGGCATATGCGCCTGCGCAACGTCTGGTACTACCCCTATTGGATGATCTACGGAGAGCTCTTCGCAGAAGAGATTGACCGTAAGTCTGCCTTTTTTTTTATTTGGTGTGTTTTGGTTTATAGTCCGAACCAGCCTCTGTGAGAACCGTTTTTTTGGGAATAACTTTCTTATTTTTTTACGGATCTTAACCAAATTTGGTATATACATTTTGCCAGGAGTCTTTATAGTTGGCATTTAATTTTTTGGTGAGTACCTTACAATTGAAGGGTACTTTCTTCTTTGTCTATACATTGCAAAGAACTGAAGTTTTTCATATTTTTTATAACATGGGAATGCGGCTCGAGCTCATGTTCTTCACCTGGAAGGCGAGGGGCTTAATCTTAGTTAGAAGTTACGCTATTTATGGAGGCGCCAGCTTATTTTGTTATTTTAGCTAAAACAGCCTAATCATTAGACTACAAGCGCCGGTCAGCCAGCTTTTGTTAAAGTTTCTACAGTTATGTACGTATCGTCCGTCGCCTTTTGACAATTTCCCAAAGCTGTACTCCGGCTTCTAATGGGAATCTAGTGTTAAAGCAAGTAGGCTTTTCCCATGACTTCTTTGGCCGTGAACTCCAGAGCAAGGGAGATATTATTACTGTTGCTGTTCTTGATTGTTTGGTTTGTTTTGTTTTTTGGCTTAGCGCCCTTTGCAACCCTGTGAGATCTTTTAAGAGACGGGCTACTTTGACTCTGCCTGCCAGGGCCAACCCGGGCAGAGAGGGGCCGTTCCCAGCAGATCATCCGGACATAAGATCAAACTTGTGTCTTACACATAGTAGTCGAAGAGCCTAACGAGTACATCAACCGGCGCTGTGATGTAATGGTTAGGCTCTTCGACTGTCATGCGGGAAACCCCGGTTCGATCCCCAATCGCGGACGATCTGGGGGGGTTTTCTGCTGGGATTTTTCCCTCTCAGCCCGGATTGGCCCTGGCAGGCAGGGTCGAAGTAGCCCGTCTCTTAAAAGACCTTACAGTGTTGCAGGGAACGTAAAACTGGTAACCAAACCAAACCATTACATCACAGACGCTATTGTTCTCGGTGGTTTTGACTCTCCTTGACATGATTCTGTTGTCTTTCCCAGCCTGTGATGACGAGGAGAACCGAGACAGCCTCGGCATATGTCAGATCTACGCCGCCTGGCTGGCCCCGTTCCTCATGTTTGTCTTCCTCCTTGTGGCCAACATCCTCATGGTCAACCTTCTCATTGCCAGATTCAAGTAAGTCTCCGCTATAGTGCTGTTTTCTTGCTAGTATTTTGGCTTGCTTGGGGTTTTTTTGGGGGGTAGGATTTTTTAGGTGTGGGGGTGGTGGTATTGTTGTTGTTTGGGAATTTTTAATTGTGTTGTTGTTGATGTTACTTAGTTTTGGGTTGTTGTTTTTTTTGCTTAGTTTTCTTCTTTGGGATTCTTTTTCCTTGTTTTCCTTTTTGTTTTTGGGAATGCTCTATATTGATTCTCTACGGTGATTGTTTCCTTTGCCAGTAGGTAGATTGGGACAATGGTAGCATTAGGTTAAACAATACAGGAATTATGTGTCTCTATAGATACAGCATCAATAACCAATGCAATAACATTTACATAGAATAGAAAAAATAGGCCACTCCAGAGCACCCATCATCACCTTTCTGTATTGGTTTTGCATCCGTACCAAAACCACAATGTGTGAGGTTATTTAAGGGAATTGTTGTTTGCTTGTTTCTTTGGAATTTTTTTTACGCATTCGACAATATTAGGTCCTTTCACCTCTGTGATTCCCTTGCCCCACTCCGTTGGTCTGAGTGCTTCTTGCTTTTGTAACACCTGATTGCAAATGACGGGGTAGGAAATAAGGAAGGGAAGTGGCAAGGAAGTTTGGGGACAATGCACCAGAAGATAATGTCATACACTCACGTCATTTCCAGATGTGGGCAGTTTGTATGATATTTCATCAGTAAAGGGCGCTCTCCTTCTATAGGTATTTGGTGGACCGAAATATCATACTCCCAGCCGCGGGGCGGGGGATGAATTTGCTGCTCTGCATTTCTGCTTTTTGTATTATAATACGTTGTACCGTAAGTGGTTGATAGATGCTCTTATTTCATCTACTTTTTGTATTAATACAAGTTTTAATATTAATAAGAGTATATGATGGTAGATTGTGAGTGGTTGATATGTGCTCTTGTATGATCTTCTCTCTCTACTTTTGTCTACTTCGCTGTCAGAATCCAAATGCAGGCTCCTAAATTACCTTTTGAGTGTGGATAGTGCCGTAACAATTCGAGCGAACATGGAAATCAGATCTTTAAAGAAATTATTGTTGGCTCAGTTCTTTTTCATAAAACAGATGCATCTTTCTCCAGTATTTTTCAAGGCGAGAATGTGACTTCAACTCTCTTACTGAAAAGTAAAATAACCCACAGTTGTCTCCCAAAAATGTGGAAAAAGGGCAAAAAAAGCTTTTCTATGCCGACAAGATGATCTTTATTGATCCCCTGTTTTACAATGGTGCATATATACAAAAACAGTAATATTTTCTGCATACAATGAATACATACGAACAAATCAACATTATAAACAACAATCTATCACAACAAGCATACAAACGCCACTGCTGGTCGCCACAACAGCAGCGCCCGAGTTACCCATTAACCACTTGGGGCCAAATGAGGAAATTTGTATAAAGTGCCTTTCCCAAGGACACAATGTCGGGTTCCCGCAGGGATTCGAACCCGCAAACCAACTCTCCAGTAGGATTACGAGTCCAGCAGCACTAGGCCACGGACAAGATGTTTGCTTGCCCTCGTGGGAGCAAATTATACCATGTCCGCTGGAAGATGCCACAGTGCAAGAAGAAAAGTAAATACTCTCTAAGCTTAAAGACACATCATGCTTCATTTGAATTGTAAATTTTCTATTTCTGCATTCGTTGTCTGGAAACTTTTTCCCGCGGCTGATCAAAAGGCAAGACTGTCTAGAAAATCAAACAAGGTCGAAACCGAAAAGGAAGAATGGAGCCGAAGAGAAATGGGGAGAGAGAGAGTGGGTGAGACGAGAGGGCTTGGGGGAGGGGCTGCGAATTTAATTTGCTTTTGCATTTTCTCGTCTATTAAGCCTTACAGTGTCAAAGAAGATCCAAGGAAGCTTATCAAGAGATTCAGATCGTACTAAGGCTTCTTTTCGAGGCGATCATCTGTCACTAGGGACCGATAGACAGCCCTTTTCGTCCTGATAATTTCGAGCGTATGGCTATTTTGGAATTGGAGCAGGGATTTTCCAGCAAACCTTTGACACTTTTGCTGCTTTTGTTTTTAGTGGGTTGTTGGTTTTTTTACGTTTTTTGTTGTTTGTTGTTTGTCCCCCTTTTATAGGGGTTGGGTTTTGGTTATTTTGGGGTGTTAGTTTTGTTGTTTTTTTAACAAATGAGAAAAATAAGCGAGTGGGCAGTAGGCCTATATCCTTGAAATACTGGTGCAGTTTTCTGCTAATCTATCTGTACGGGACTTTTTTTTAAAATACTCCCGTTGAAGGCTAACATTTTAGAGATGGCGGGACCAGAACAAAATCCCAGTTGAATCAGATCCCTGCTGCATCGGATATGCAAAGGGAACAAGTTAGTTTAGTTTAAAGCTAGTTGTTCATAGAGGCGCCAGCATCTTTGGCTGCTTTAGTAATGAGAGAGAAACAAAATGCGGATTCGAATTTATTACTCTTACAAGTCTTTTCACCGGCGTCTGTGGTCCAGTGGTTAGGCTCTTCGCCTATCGCACGGAAAGCCGAGTTCGATCACCTACGTGTGGATGATCTACGTTTTCTGCAGGGATTTGTCCCTCTTAGTCCGGATTGGCCATGACAGGCAGTCGAAGTAGCCCGCCTTTTTAATGACCTTGCAATGTCTACGTTTCAAGTAGCTTACGCTATTTACTCCAAAGGAAATAATAAGCAAAAGGCATTGTGTCTTGTGAGCAAATATCTCTGCTTTAAAAAAAAAATCTTCCCTTTTGTCCACTTTTCTTGAGATTTGCTCCAACTGAAATTCTGTTTCCTTCAACATATTGGTTTTACCGGCCGACGCTTTCATTTCGATAAGAGTACGTTCGGGGGAAAAGGAAGCGGATGTTTGGGGGGGGGGGGGGGGGAAGTGATGGATCTTTTTTGTCACCCTTTTGCAGCACATTGATCTGCGACTTTAACGCCCATCTCCATACAATTTATTTGGTCCCCTCGTTTATGTCTGTCTGTTGTCTGCAATTCTAAGTGGATTGATGCTATGCCAATCAGGTCATGCAATTTGGACTTCATGTGACAGCAAGAGAATTAACAATGATCTGGCTGGGAGACTGAAATTCCCAGAGTTTATCGATGGTGGGCCCTGGAGGTGGTTTAGTTTTGAGTTGGTTCCTTGCATTTAGTTAGCCTTGTTTGGCATCAGTGATAGATTAATACTCATCTTCCAACACAGTAGAAAACCTGTTGTCATTGTTTTTCTGTTTTTAAACACAAGTTGCTTCAGGAATAAACTCGTTTCGGAAAAGTCTAATACTAGAGGCTAGTTGTGCTAGGACTTTGCTGATCCCCGGTTGTGTTATGAAGAAACTATACACTTTTCTCCTTGTTTCCTGATTGCAGACTGTTTAGTATAGATAAAATCTTTACTCTAGTGCTGCAACAAGCCCAGCATTGATTGTGTTCATTGACTAGGAATTTCCTAACGAGTTAACCTTTTGTACATGAGTACTTGTTCTATATATAGCTGTTCTCTCAAGTTTTATTCTGTACTGCGCATTACTTATATTGCGATCATTTAATACAAAAGAATTGTATGAATTGAAATGTAAATAATC